>PVKH010016757.1:0-15612 GCA_004027955.1 Chaetophractus vellerosus
TTCAAAAGGACATTATTGGAACATAAGAAAAAAATGAGAATATAGAATGTAATATCAATGTTAAATTTCTTGAACTTTTTAACTGCACTTAAGGTGATTATGTAAGTGGGTATCTTTATTCATAGGAAATGTACATGGAAATAAATCATATGTTTAAAGATTATGATATGTGTAACCTGCTCTCAAATATTCAGAAAATGGTTAGATAGATAGTTCGATAGATAGTTTGATAAATAGAGAGATAGAACGATAGATAGATAATAGAATGATATGACAAAGTTGGCAAAATATAAAAATTGGTGGATCTGGGAATCTAGGTCATGAGTATGGGGGTATGCAGGGGTCTCTGTAGGAGTTTCAAAAATTATTTTTGCAACTGTCCCAGAAGTTTGAAATTATTTCAAAATAAAGAGTTAAAAAAGCAAACAAACAAACACAAAAGGCCACAATGCATTCATTGTAGACAGCTTCCTCACAATCTGAAGCATTGTTACCAGCCTGTTATGCTGTCTGCTGTTGATATTTTCTGTGGTTTCAGGGTTGGACACCAATCCAAGGGGAATGTGACATTGCCAGGAGGTCTAAGTGCTCCGTGCATCTCTATTGCAACAGATATATTATAAACTTAATAAAACTCAGTAGCCTACAGTGAAACAAAGTTATTCACTGATTGGGTTTTTAGAAATCTGTTAATTTTAAAGGGTATAAATAAAAAAAAAAATAAAGGGTATAAATCACATCATAAAAATGCTTTATATTTCTCTGAAATTCTTTTTAAAGGCTCAAGAAAAGAACCCAGAAAATTATGTATATTTGAAAAAAATAGTTATCTTTAAAATATTTTTATTAACATTATTTTGCAGTTTATGAAATTCATAAAGAAATAGTTGTCTCAAAATTTATTCTTAAAATTATAATCTCTTACATTGGATATTTACTTGTGCATAATTTATATTTTACTGTTTTCATTGTTTTTACTATTTTCATTGATTTTTGTTTCAATACTGTTTTTACTTGTCCTTTTATATTTTAAAATATTCTATCAGTATAAATGATACTTGCTGCCTGCAGTTCTGATACTGTATGTGATTGCATTCTCTCCATCTATTGCTTTGTAAGTTAAATTTATACAAGCTATTTGACTTAGCCTCTGCCTATTTAAATTCAAACTCCTAAGAAAATGCTTTCAATGACTGAAAATGAGAGTATTTTCCCCATATAACTGGAGAAAGCACGTGTTTTGGAAACATTTTAACAATTCTGGGTTGGTAAGATGATCACTTTACTTAGTGTGATACAAGAAGAATTGTTACTTATTCACATTAGTGATTCAAGTCTATCTTAAAATTAATTTTATTTTTAACACTCTTCTTACTCCACCAAAATGAGGTATTCATATATGAAAATGTTTTTCAAAGTTGAAATACCATCTTAAATGATAAAAGCTATATGTACACCTTAGGGAAAAAGAAAACCTTAAAAATGGGAAAATATAGAGAGTAAATGCCTCCTTTCATCATGTCTTTTCCATAAAACACCAATTCTATTATCAATAAATTGGTGTATAATAACTCCAGAATCTCCTGGGCTCTTTCTCACCTGCTCACCATGCTTACATACAAATAATGGCACTGTTATCTAGAAATAGATACGGATTACCTTTATCAGTTTTGGTGGGAACAGTAGAAATCTAACCATTCCCATAAACTTTGTTTCTTTTTTTTTTCTAGAAAATCAGTACTATGTTGGTCATCATAATACATATGTCTTTGTTTCCTTTGTCTCCCTTTAGGATAAATATCTAGAAGAAGTTGTTGGGTCAAAGAGAATGCATATGACTATATTGAGGAATATTTCCAAATTGCCTACCAAATAGATATCAACTTAAAGACATACCAATGGTAAATACCCAATACTCTCTAACAATGGGTGTGATCAATCTTACAATTTTTATCAATCTGATAAATGATATGTTTTTTTCACCTTTACAATGATTTAGTTTTTAGTTAATTTGATATTTTGAAAAGATACGTTAGTTTTTTAAAAATTTCATTTGCAGTTGCCTTTTCATGCCATTTTTCCTAATGAATTCTTTATATATATATTATTGATAATGGTTCTTTCTATATATTTTATGGATAATAAGATTTTTGATAGTGTGACTATTTTTGTCTGTTGTTTGTCTTTCAACTTTACTTATGATATATTTTTAAATAGAGAGATTATTATATGTTTCGTTTCAATTTCTGTTTCACATCATACCTACAAGAGCCTTATTCAACCCAAGATCATTAAAAATGTACTAATTAAACAGTTACAGATATACTTCAAATGCTAATATCTATTATGACTTACTAAAAAGTAAACAACATGTTTTTCAAATTTGTTTATTGATGAAACAAATTAGAAATGCAATTAGAAATGGTGTTTGATAAAAGAATAAAATATATTTATTTATAATGTATTATATTTGTTATATATTATATAAAACATATTAATTTCTATTTGTATGTGTATATGTATAGACATGTGTGTTTGTTTACATAATTATTCTCTAGTCTGGGTAATTCTGGTTTTCCACCTTGCCTACCCCAAGGAAACAGTGCTGTGGTGGTTCAAAGATATATGTACCCCAGAAAAATTAAAGTAATCCATTCCTGTGGCTGTGAATCCATTGTAAGTAGGATGTTTTTATGAGGCTACTTCGGTTAAAGTGTGACCCACCTCATTCAGGATGGTCGGTCTTAAGCCTATCACTGGCATCCTTTGTAAATGTAATGAAAAGAGAGAGAAAAAACTATGGAAGCAAGAAGCTGAAATCAACAAAACCCAGAAGAGAAGGAAAAGACCAGCAAACACTGCCATATGCCTTGCCAAGTGACATAGGAGACAAGGATCTCCAGCAGCTGGTCTTTGGGAAAAAAGCATTCGATGATGCCTTGATTTGGACATTTTCTCAACCTCAAAACTGTAAGCTAATAAATTCCCATTGTTTAAGTCGAATCATTTCAGTGTATTTGCTTTAAGCAACCTAGGAGAATAAAACAGATGCTATAATAGAAAATTGTAGATAAATAGAAGGGCTTATCTTTTGATTTCAAAATATGCTTTTAATTTTCATCTCAAAAGCATTAATTTGAGAGAAACAAAAATTGAGTTCTAATACCTTGGATTTGAGAGTTAAGCCCTAAAAGTCTGTAGAGCCTTAGATGTGAGCACCTGTGGAATGGTCCTTTAAAAGTCTGCACCGGGGGAGTGGGTGTGGCTCAAGCAGTTGAGCACCCCTTTCCCACATGGGAGGGCCCAGGGTCAGTGCCTCCTAAAGAAGACAAACAAACAACGAGCAGACAATAAGCAGACACCAAGCAAAAACAAGGAGCAGACAACAGGTTAAAAAAAAACCCAGCAATGAGTAGACAATGAACAAAAACAAATGAGCAGGGAACAGATAAGGCTCAGGCAGTTAAGTGCCTGCCTCCCAAATGGGAGGTCCCAGATTCGGTTCTCAGTGCCTCCTAAAGAAAAAAAACAAACAATGAGCAGAGAAAGAGCAAGAAACAATGCACAAAGTACAAAAACAACGAGCAATCAATGAGCAAAAACAACAAGCAAACAGATGAGGGAGCCATTTCAGGGGGTAAAAGAAAGTCTGTGCCAGCTTCAGGTGAACAAGCATCAACTTTCCCTGATGTTCGATGGCATAGAATCCAAGCAAGGAATCCTTCTTCCATTATATAAGTGAATACAGGCACACCTTGTTCTATTGTGCTTCACTTTATTGTGCTTTTCAGATACTACTTTTTTCCCCCACAAATTGAAGGTTCTTGGTAACTCTGAGTTGAGCAAAACTATTGGCACCACTTTTTCCAACAGCATGTGCTCACTTCATGTCTCTGTGGCACATTTTGGTAATTCAAACTTTTTCATTATTATTATATCTATTATGATCTGTGATCAGTGATCTTTGATGTTACTATTGTAATTGTTTGGGGGCACCACAAAAATTGCTCTACCTACCAGCCATTCCCTATCTGTCTCCCTTTTCTTAGGTCTTCCTATTCTCTAAGACACAACAGTATTGAAAATTGGCCAATAAATAACTATACAATGCCCTCTAAGTATTCAAGTGAGAGGAAGAGTTGTACGTCTCTTACATGGAATCAAAAGCTAGAGATTATTAAGTTTAATGAGGAAAGCTTGTCAAGAACCAAGAAAAGGCAAAAGCTAGGCTTCTTATGCCAAAGTTAGCCAAGTTGTGGATGCAGCATAAAAGTTCTTGAAGGAAATTAAAAGTGTTACTCCAGTGAATACACAAATGTTAAATAAATGAAACAGCCTCATTGCTCATATGGAGAAACTTTTAGTGATCTGGATAGAAGATCAAACTGTCATAACATTCTATTAAGCCAAAGCCTAATCCAGAGCAAGGCCCTAACTCTTTAAAATCCATATGTATTGAAGGTTGAGCAAGGTGAGGATGATGCAGGAGAAAAGTTTGAAGCTAGCAGAGGTTGGTTCATGAGGTTTAAGGAAAGAAGCCACTTCCATAACAAAATATGCAAGGTAAAGTTGTTGGTGCAGATGTAAAAACTGCAGCAAGTCATCCAGAAGATCAATTAAGATAATTGATGAAGGTGGCTACACTAAGCAACAAGAAAATGTCACCTAGGACTTTCATAACTAGAGTGGAGAAGTCAATGCCTTGCTTCAATGCTTCAAAGGACAGGTTGACTTGCTTCTTAGGGGCTAATGCAGTTGGTGGCATTAAGTTGAAGCCAATGCTCATTTACCATTCTGAAAATCTTAGGATCCTTAGGAATTATGCTAAATCTACCCTGCCTGTGTTCTATAAATGGAACAACAAAGCTCAGATTATTGTACGTCTGTTTACAACATTGTTTACTGAATATTTTAATCCCACTGTTGAGAGCCAGTACTCAGAATAAAAAGATTACTTTCAAAATATTACTGCTCATTGACAATGGCCCTGGCAACCCAAAACGATGATATTAATGTTTGTTTTTCATGCCTGCTAACACACCATCCATTCTGCAGCCCATGTATCAAGGAGTCATTTCAACTTTCAAGCCTTATTATTCAAGAAATACATTTCATAAGACTATAGCTACCTTAGATTCCACTGATGGATCTGGGCAAAGTAAACTGAAAACCTTCTGGAAAGGATTCACTATTCTAGATTCATGGGAGGAGGTCAAAATATCAACATTCTCAAGAGTTTGGGAGAAGTTGCTTCTAACCTTCATGGATGACTTTGAGAGGTTCAAGATTTCAGTGGAGAAAGTAACTGCAGATGTAGTGGAAATAGCAAGAAGACTAGAATTAGAAATGGCACCTGAATATATGACTGAATTGCTGCAATCTCATGGTAAAACTTGAATGGATGAAGAGTTGTTTCTTATGGATGAGCAAAGAAAGTCATTTCTTGAGATAGGAATTACTCCTGGTGAACATCATTGAAATGACAAAAAAGGGATTTAGAATCTGACATAAACTTAGTTGATAAAGCAGTAGCAGGTTTTGAGAGAATTGACTCCAATTTTGAAAGTTCTAAATTGGGTAAAATGCTATCAAACAGAATTGCATGCTACAGATAATCTTTCATGAAAGGAAAAGCTAATTGATGTGGCAAGTGTCTTTGTTGTCTATTTTAATAAACTGCCACAGACACCCCAATCTTGAGAAACCATGAACCTGACCAGTAAGAAGCCATCAACATTGAGGCAACACTGTCCACCAGAAAAAGATTATGACTTGTTGAAGGCTCAGATGACAGTTAGCATTTTTTTTTAGCCATAAAGTATTTTTAATTAATATTTGTACATTTTTTAGACATATCACTATTTTATAGTTACTAGACTATAGGATAATGTAAACATAAATTTTATATGCAATGGGTAACCAAAAAATTCACTTGACTCGCCTTATTGCTCTGTTAGCTTTATTGCAATGGTTTGGAACCCAACCCTCAATATCTCAGAGGTATGCCTATACTATTCTCAATCACATGGCAAAGAAACTACTCTTATTTGTGTATCTCATTTCTGTCCTGCAAGGACCTCTCTTACAGTAGCCCTGCAGATCTCTTCCTGAAAGTTCTTTGGTGTTGATGTCTCTTGTGTCTGAGTGTTTGCTCAGCCCATTTGAAATACCTTATGTGGACAATTTCTCTTTTAAATGATGCAAAGCACTCATACACCACTCTGTTTACCTAGAGGGACAGAGTGGCTGTGAAAGGTACAGAAGCCAAACCTTTTGTACTACATGTGATGGCAGTACAAATTCACACAATACATTCTGTTGAGCAAGAAGTTATGGATTCTTCCTTTCCATATTTGATCTATATTTTTATTGTCTTCTGACACCCACTGTACTGTACTGCATAGTGATATACAGGGACAAGTTTGGAGGGAAGATAGAGCTAAAGTTTTCCAATTAAAAGTATATCAGCCTTTACTTATTTAAGAATGTGCATTTTAAGTATTTACTTAAGAAGTTCAGAGTTTAACTCTCTACCAGTGCTCTTTCTCTTAAGCTGGCATTCTTCCTGGAATGCTGCTTTCACCATCTCATTTCCTTACCTTGTTCATGGCAAGGATCTTTCGGCCGAGGCATAACTTTATCCAGAAAATTTATAGACTTCCCAGTAACGTTCCCTTCTTCCCTTATTTCACTAGCCTTCGCCAGTTGCTTTATGTTCTGTCTTATCATTCTGTTTCTCTTTCTATCTCACTGAATGCCTCCTACACATATTTATCAGTACATAATATCACTTCCGTTGATCCAATAATCTCAGTTCTAAAAGGTAAGGAGAGGGTGCTGCATATTCCCCTTTTCCTTTTTGATGCTCTGTAAGCTCCCAACCTAGTCCTGGGCACCTAATATTACTTAGTAATTACGTGTTTGATGAATGATTGTTTGAATAATGCAAACACTCCCATATAATCCAGCAAGAAAATTGAACACTTATTCAAAGAGCAAAATGTAGATAAGGACCAGGAATTTGTCAACCTTTACATTATGTTTTTGATCTTAGCTCTTTTTAACTTTTTCACCCATTTCTAACCTCTCTAAAACCACAATAATAACCACTCTCCTAATTCCAAATGTTTCTTCCCATGCCTCTGTATAACAGGCTAAAAGAACATGGTCTCAGCATGGTTTGGATATTGATCGACCAATAGGTACTCAAAGTGGCAGGATTGTAGTCACTTAATTTTCCTATTTCAACCAAAATTAAATTCATTTCCCTATTTTCAAACTTAATAATTTATTTCTGGCAACTCATTGGATATATCAATGGATATGTCCAGGAAAGCTATTAAAACACTGTTGAAGTTGTCCTGATTCCAGATACTTTAATATCTGATAAAATTTGTCAAGTCAATGTTGGTTTATTTGAAGTAATGTATGATTCAAAGGTGCTAGGACTCCAATATGTTGAAATTAGTTAATTCAGTGTTACTCTTTGTGTTGTCAATAACCTGTTCTTGATCATCATATTTTTATCTCCATTAAAGAACTTAAATTTTTAAATGAACCTTATGGTAGCTTTTTGCTTTCATTATGTTGCACCCATTTTTTAAAAAATTAAAAATTTTTATTTTTACATTTTGGCACATACACTTTAAAAAAAAGATACATAGATTACATAAATGTTACACAAAAATTATAGGGGTACCCATATGCCCCACCTCCCACACCTCCCACAACCTCCCACATAAACATCCTTCATTAGTGTGGCACATCACCTGCAATAGATATACACATTTTGGGGTTTTGCCACTAAGCATGGACATAGTTCACATTGTAGACCACACTCTCTCCCACACAGTTCTGCATGTTATATGATGATATAAAATGGCCTATACCTGTCATTGCAATGTCCCTCAGGATAATTCCCAAGTCCCAAAAAAGCCCCTGTATTACAACTGATTTTCCCTCTCCCTGCCCCCACAGTGTCCAGTGGCCACTGGCTCCACATTAATGTTGTAATTTCTTCCATTGCGTGAATCACAATAAGTCTATAACAGAATACCTGTAAGTCCACTCTAGTCCATAGCTCTTCCCACAATCCTAAGAAGTCTGAGATGGTGATGTCCACTCCACCTCCAAGTGAGAGGGAGCTTATATCCCATGGATAAGATGTATGGGTTTATCCTCTCTGCAGCTGCAGACTCTCTCCATTCCCTGGGATAGCGGTTGTCCATCATCATCTCCCCACTAGGTGTCCTGGGTGAGTCCATTGAGTTGTAGAGTAGGAGTTGCAGCTCCACCGAGCTTCTGGACCCAGCTGGCACATGGACAGCCCGAAGACTCCACTCTCTGGAGTATACCTAAAACTCTGGCAGCACATATAGAAGATACAGATGGGCCATGTGCAGGGAAGACAGATATGGGTCAGACTCTGTCACTCTCAGGAGCAAGGATTCCAAATTAGGGCCCACTGATAAGGAACCAAACTCTGGACTATCTGCCCTGATATAGGACCTGGATGTCTCCAGAGCACTCAGGAGCTCCTCTGTTTGGGGTGCTGCACCTATTTTGTAGGAGTTCAAATGATCAGGTCAAGTACAACTTTAGAGCAAACTAGTTGTCAAAGGCAGACTGCATATAAAAACCATCCTCCTAAGTTAAGCTCCAATAATATCTCAGTGAAGCCCTTCCTAACGTGCACTCCTAATACCTTTACCCTTGGGCAAAATTACTCACTGCTGAAAATAATAGCAACCATTTGTTGAATGCTTACCATGTGTTAGGTGCTCAACTAAGTACTTTAAAATTATCATTTCTCCTGTAAGCATCTTCACGCCTCAAGAAATTTACATCTTCATTTTGCAGATGAACAACCATATTTAGAAAGGTTAAGTGACATTACGAATTAATGCAGCTTGTTGGTGGCAGAGCAGAGATTCAAAAATCATTTCATTTTCACTTCATAGCTCAGGCTATTTCTCTAAGACAGACTGCCCTCCAAATCTGTAGCAATTAAGTCAATATATTATACTTCTTAGTCTCCATGTCAGTTCTTCACTAAATTGTGTTTCCTAAAGTAGTTAGCCATTTAAAAAAAAATGTGAAGCTCTTATATTTGTAACCAAAGGTTAAGAATTAACAAATGATTATGATTACTAAATCTTTATATAGATGACTTTTTACTCTCCAGTATATTGTAGAATAACCAAAAGTAAATACCTGAAATTACTCAAACTTGCTGAACTCAGATGCCTTGACCTCTGATAATGATTGTCAAACCATATAACCTTTATCTCGGGGTTGTAAAAGCCTTGTGTCTTGAACCCATTTGTACCCCCCCCCCCTTTTTAGTTTGCTAACAGCTTCTGGGAGTAATATACCAGAAACGGGTTGGCCTTTACAGTGGGAATTTATTAGTTTAAAAACTTACAGTTCTGAGGCTGAGCAAATGTCCAAATCAAGGCTTCCTCAGTCAATGCTTTTCTCCCTAAGGACCTGCTGCTGGTGGTCCTGGATTCCTGCCACAGTGGCAGCTCTGCCAGTCTCTGCCTTCTCCTCTAGCTCATTTTCTCCCCAAGCTCAGCTGTGGGCAATCAGAAAGAAGCCCTCGTCTGCTGTCTCTCCTCTCTCCTACAGACCTCATTGCTTCAGCTTCAGGCTGCTCGGTCTGTGGCTTTTCTCTCTCCCTGGCTTGTGAATTTCAACTTTGGGAGGCTTCTCTCTGTCTCTGAAGCTTTTCCCTGTGTCTGTGGTTTTTTTATTCCTCCATTTTTAAAGGACACCAGTAAGAAGATTAAGACACACCCTGAGTCCTGCAATTTAATCAAATAATTAACAGAAATAAGTTAATCAAAACTTCCTACATACAATAGGTTTACAGGAACAGGAATGGATTTGCTTTAAGAACTGGATTTTCTGGGATCTACCCAGCTTCAAGCTACCACATCCCAATCCTGTTTTACAACCCTGAAGTCTTATGATCACTAGACAGCCCCCTAATGTTTATTCATGAAGGAACCTGGGTCAGGCCAGAACTAACTCACTACAATTCCTAAAATATTTCACTAGGCAAAAGCTAGTACTCACTAAAATTGGCCGACCTTGCAAGTGTAGCTTCTGGGATTAAACATGCAATCAATCTTTGCATGCTCAATAATTAGATCTTTAACTTCATCATCTCAAGTTCCTTTGCTCATTAGCATAAACTGGCCTGTCTGTGGATACCATAAAACTATCAGAATTACTGCAGTTGGGGAAACAGGTTTTAGGCCAAGAAACCCTCCAATCCTGTTGCTTTGCCAATTAGCAATGAACTCCCTTTGAAACCCCACTGTCTCAGGAATTAGTCATTGGAGCACACAGGGCAGAAAAAAACTCCACATTTGCTTGGTAACATAACTGTGCCTAAGAAATATATTTATTATCTGATAAATTTTAAGTGACAAAAGCTGCAAAAACCAAAATTATCACATAAAAGAGAACCTCACAGTACTGAATATAGATAGTTAAGAGAATTTTTGTGACCTATTTCTCGTTTTTATATGTATTTTAATGACTCAATATGTTTTCATTAAGTCTGCTGTTCAAATAGGGTGTCCTGTGATAAGAGCACAGAGAAAGTAGGTTAAAAAAATTATTGAAATCTTTACTGTATTTTCCTTAATGACATAATTCAGCAAATGTTTAATCTTTGGACAGTGACATTTCCATCTCACTTCTGTGACTCTCATTTCTATTGTGCTGATCAACTTAATTTTATGACTACTAATTTTTAACTATGAAAGTAAGTATAATGTTTCTAGGAGTAGAGATCAGACCACTATGTGAGAAAGTAAGAATCTTATACTGATATTTACATTTTTAACATAGCATACACATCAGTTGATGATGTAAGTTAGCATATAAAACTCGGTAAATTCAAATATCTAAACTTTATTTGCCTTTAGGCATTTTTCAAGTGTGAGTCATTTCAATTCAAAAGTATATATTTTTGGAAGCAATTCATCATCCTCCTAGAAAATACAGCAGATACTTTTTATATTTAAAAGAGAAAATCCAAAACTATTTTTGCCTTGTATAACCTTTGTAAAAATAAATGATTTTTAGTGCTTTTGACAAATAGTCTCAGGCAAACGGACTTACTTTTCTTCTTAAAAAAAAAATCAAAGTTCACCAACCTTAGAATTCTTAACTTTCTTGAACTCAATCCATCATCATAATGTGAGCATCATATATACATCTGTTCTAGAGTACTCCAAAAGCTCAAATCACATCCAGTTTCAATTCAACGAGAGAGCTTGATCTTGGGTTTCTAGAGAAAATTTGTTATATTTCAGAATCAGTATAAAACAGTAAGAGAAGAAAGGATAAATAACCAAGATGAATTGCATTGGAAAGAGTATTAATGCTACATGATTAGAAGTGGAAGAAATATGACATTTTTTAATTTTTTCCAAAGCAAAACTAATCTACTTCTGGATACCCATTTGGCAAGGTCAGTGAGATGCTCAGTGATACTCATTCCTGGAGCTTCTTCACCACAAACTGGGGACCCATTCTCCATTGCATCCAGGTTATCTATTGTGCTGGATGGGCTTTATTTTATTATATATATTATTTAACACCATGATAAAAACATTTTAATAATTTTAAGGAATGACTAGAGAAGACTAAATAGTTAATTACCAAAAAAATTGGAGAAAAAAATGTAAGGATACAAATATAAAAATGTGGTGCATGTGATTAACAAATAGATCCTCTAAGAATATTGTCGTAGTTTGCCAGGGCTGCTATAACAAATACTGCACACTGACTGGCTTAATAGCTAGAATTTATTGTCTCTTGGTTAAAATTCCAAAATCCAGGGGTTAACAAGGCCACACCTTCTCCCTGATGTCCGTGGCATTCTGGTGCTGGCTTGCTGTAATCCTTTAGATGCCTTTGCTTGTAATCCCTCACATGGTGATCTAGTACTCCTTCTGTCTGCTATTCCTTGTGTCTGCTCTTCCTTTCTGCTGACTTCTATTTTCTTCCTGTGGCTTTCTTTAACTTACAGACTCCAAATTTCCTCTTATTAAGGCCTCCCTTCATACAGATTAAGGTCTACCCTAATTCAATTTCTTCTCATCCAAAATAGGATCTTTGTATATCCTATTCACGAATGAAAGCACACCTTAACAATAATATCAACTTCAAAAGGCCTAGTTACAAATGTATTCATACCACGGAACAAAGATTAAGACTTGAACATATCTTTATGGGGGGCATGAATCAATCCAACAAATACCAATTGATTTTATTCCTGAGATGAACCCCTGGGATAACTTAATGAGCTATAGTTCAGTTCAGTTCCCGGGGCCTCCTTGAGAAGGCAAGCCGCCGTGGAGCAGGCAAGCTGCTGTGAGCCGGCCAAGCTGCCACGAGCCAGCAAGCCGCCGCGCGGTGAGCTGACTCAGCGGGATGCCGCACCAGGGGGAATCAAGCAGACACAGAGAAACGCAAAGGCAAGATGAACGCAGTGAGCACAAGCAGCAAGGGGGGGATATATAAATAAATAAAAAATAAATCTTTAAAAAAAAAGAATTGAGGGAGGACAAGCATAAACTTCAACGCAAATGTGCAAATTATAGGGAAATAGTTTTCATTTTTATTTGATTCTCCATAAATCAGATATATGTTGAGGTAAAGTAGTTACTGTCAACTTTTCCATTAAGATATCATGATATAACAGGAAGTTGAGCCCTCTTGATGGGGAATGTTAAGCACAAAACAGGAAATATTATCCTACAATTCTATAAAATAATGTTACTTCCAGACTTGAAATACTATATGCATTTCTGGAAACTGCACTTCAGGTAAGAAGTTATCACACTGTGAAAGTTCGTAACAATTTAATAAATTATTAAGGCAGTAATACCCGATTGGTTAATAGTTGATGCTACATACACAACTATAAATCATTGCCTTCATGCCTATATTCTCTGGACTTCAATTATGCAACAAAATCACCTGTGGCCCATTTATGCTGTTTAGTCCACACTAGAAGCTTGATGAGTCATATTACTTTTGGATGTGGCCTGCATATCTATATTTTGTAAAATCCCTCATAGAAGTTTAACATCATTAGGATATAAACTACTAGCCTACTGCTTACTGACAGTTCTATGAAAAGACAGAACAATGGAAATTGTCATTAGTGTCAAGTCATAAGTGGTGGCTTCTTAAATCTCAACAACTGTCCCACCAGTGGGTGAGAACATCATAATCAACATCTTCATTTTTCTCCTCCTCTTTACCTTCATATAAACATACAAATTACCAGGTCAATGAGGAACAAGGCCATGCTTGTTTTTGTGTGTGTTTTCAACTCCTAAATACTCAGCATTACCACAGTCCAATTTTCAACAAATAATTCTCCAATGAATGAATAAATTCACTAGTCCCTTCCCTGAGATGTTAATTTTCAACTGTCCTAAAAGGTAGTTGATGTAATCCCTGGGTTAGAGTAAGGCCTGTGAGGACTGGAGTTTAAGTTGTCTAAAGTCCCGGAGCTTGTTAGTGTGTGTGTTGGCAGGGTCAGCCTGTACGCCTTCTCCCCACACTATTGATGGTACAGCTCGAAGCGAACAAACTTGACCCTTACCACAGATGCTTAGGCCTCATGAATTAGAGAGCCCAAAATGCTTCTATACAGTAGAGGTTTTTTTTTTTTAAATTGAATTCTTCAACCTGCAGAGATAAAAGTCAAGAAGGGGTGCTATAAAGTCCATAAATTCAAAAATATTATGAGAGGATGGTCAGGGAAATTTTCAGCAAGTCCCAGAGCATTTGAAGACGCTGTCCCCAGAAACTCACAAAAGACACTCTCTAGAACTAATAAAAGACACTTCTATTTTACAGAGCTAGTTGTAAAGCTACGGAACTTAAAACCCTGAAAATACTTGATGTTGGAGATATAAATAAATCCAAAGGGGATAGAGAAAATTTCATAGTTGGAAAATCCATAACAAATTGAAGGGAAACTAGGACTTGAAGGCAGATATAACTTCAAGCTATGACTTTTATTAATGAGGTATCTCAATAATTTAAGTAGAGTCCAATTTCTTTGAAGTTCCTGAACTCCCCTACACTGACTCCTATATGACTTCTTTTTCATAACTAGGTTTTTTTTTTTAAATCATGGTCACTATACGACTAGCAAAATTAAACCAATTGCTGTCCCTATGAGTGGAAATGTATATTGTACTGATCTTAGCTATTGAATTAGTAATATACTTAAAAATCAGCACCAAGTTTTAAATAAAATTCTGCTTGACCACAATGCATACTTGACTGGAATTTTTTAAAAATCAGAGCTATGCTTTTTATTTTTATTTTTATTTTTATTTATTTATTTATTTTTTAAGATTTACTTATTTTATTACATATCTCCCCTTCCCCCCGCTGCGGCGACGCGCCGAGAGTGGTCACTGCGCAGGCGCGGCCCTCCCCGCTCGTGGGCGGTCTCTGCGTCCGTTCACGGCCGGCGCTTGCTTCAGTTCGCGGGTGGCTGGCTGCGCTCCATCCGCGGGTGACCTGCCCTGCCTGTGGCGGCTCTTGCCCTGTCCGTGGCAGCTTCCTGCCCTGCCCACGGCGGCTCTGGCCCGCCCATGGCGGGTTGCCATTCTCAGGGCGGTCTGCCTGCCAGGAGAGGTCCCTGGGAATCGAACCCAGGGCCTCCCATGTGGTATGCTGGCACCCCATCCACTGGGCCATCAAGCCAGCCCCAGAGCTATGCTTTTTAAAAATTTTTATTTGGCACTGAGTTTCAATGAAAATAGAATAAGGTTTTAACCAATAGTTCTCAACCATGGGTAATGTTGCCCCCAGAAAACTTTTGACAAGGTCCGGAGGCATTTTTTTTTCCACAACTGTAGAGTGGGGGTGCTATTGGCATATAGTGCCATTGGCAGGGATGCTGCTAAACATCCTACAATGTATGGGACAGCCCTTTTAACAAATAATTTTCCAGCCGTGTGGTAGGCCGGACTCTAAGATATGCCTCATGATTTACCATGTCCCTAGTGTACACAGTCTGTATAATCCCTAGACTCAGAATATAATATGATTTTACTCCCATGACTATGTTTTTATATGGTACAATGGACTCTAATGTAAGGGAGATTATGTTGTCAGGCCTGACCTAATCATGAGCCCTTTCTAAGCAGAGAGTTTTTCTCTTGATGGTCATTGGAGAGAAAATCAGAGTGAAAGGGATTCAATGGGAGAGAGGTTCTTTGTTGCTGAGATGGAGGGGGCCACTGGGCAAGGATCTGAGAGTGGCCTTTGGGAGCAGAGAACTGCCCGCAGCTCATATCCAGCAGGAAAATGGGACTTCTGTTCCACAACTGCAATTAACTGAATTCTGCCAATAACAAGTATGGACTTGTAAGGCCTCTAGGTGAGAATGTAGCCTGGCCAACGTCCCAATTCCAGCCTGAGCAAAGAACCCAGCCACACCACACTGGACTTCTGACCCACCAAACTGCGAGATAATAAATGGTGTTTAAAGTCACCAAATTTGTGGTGAGTTGTTATGCAACCAATGGAAGCAAATGCAGGCCCAAAATGTCAACAGCA
>PVKH010016758.1:0-15653 GCA_004027955.1 Chaetophractus vellerosus
GGGGGGGTGGCATATGGGTACTCCTGGAATCTCTGTGTAACATTTATGTAATCAATGTATCCTAAAAATATATATAGAGATATAAAAAATAAATAAAAAATTAAATTAAAAAAAAAGAGTAATTAAATAATACTAAGTTGGGGCCAGCTGTAGCCCAGTGGATAGGGCGCTGGTACACCACATGGGAGGCCCCAGGTTCGGTTCCCGGGGGCCTCTCTGCGCGGGGCAGACCGCCTTGAGGGGTCAAGCCACCGTGGGCAGGGTAGAGCCGCCGTGGGCAGGGCAAAAAGCCCCTACAGGCAGGGCAGAGCCGCCACAGGCAATGCAAGTCATCCATGAGCAGAACAGAGCCACCTGTGAGCAGAGCAGAGTCTCCTGCCAGCGGGGCAAGCCACCCGTGAGTGGGCAAGGCTGCCACTCACTGGTGAGCTGACTCGGTCCATCGCCGCAATGGGGGAAGACAAAGCAGACACAGAAGAATGCAAAAATGAACACAGCAAGAACAAGCAGAAAGGGGGGCGATATGTAAAAATAAATAAATAATACTAAGTTGCAACTCTTATTGTGTCACTCATTATTATTCTAGGGTCTCCACTACCTATAGTATCCATTAAAATCACTTAGTCTAATATTAAAGCCTTTCTTAGTTTGGGTTGTAGGCTTCATTCAAAACCTTTGTTTTAATAATTATAATTTAATTAATTAATGAAGTATTTTGGAATAGGAGATATAAGTGTACCAACTTTTAGTTCAAGCGGTCATTGACATGCTATTGGGAAAGAACCTGCAAGTTAAAGTTCTTGTTTCACTTTTTAAAAATCCACAAAATAGAAATAAAATCCCTGCCATCCTCACTCAGTAGGATACCACAAAGATTAATGAGATAATGCAATAAAAACTGCTTAAAGGTGTTCATATGAATGGAGCTTTACAGAGGAACTTTATTGTAATTATTCTTTGCATTTACCTTTAATGTCATATCTAAAGGACTTTGGAATAAAAGAGAGAACAACCTTCCTATATAAAAAAAAAAAGCTCTTTCAAAGTCATCAGTTCATATCTCGACTATTAGCTATTTTTAAGTCAATTAATATACTCATTTTACAATTAGTTTTTAGTGTGGATTAATGGTATGAATTAAGTGAGATAATGCATTTAAAGTGCCTGGCTCTTTGTAAGACCCTAGCAAATACTTGATTTTCTTATTTTGATTTTATGACATCAAAATGATTTTACTAGAAAATTTTTGGAATTTGTATCAGTGCCATTCGTGGGAGTACTTGGAAAAAGAGGGCAGTTCAGGGAAGTCAAGTGAAGATTAGAAAGTTGGCATTTAATAAAATACTCAGAGTACAGCAAATGAATAAAGATGGCATTCTTTTTTATAGGTGTTTTGTTTGTTTTTTTGTTTGTGAGTGAACTATTGTCCAATCATGCCAAATTTTAAAATTGAACTTTCAAAATCATTTAAAAATTATTATCATATTGTTCAAGAAGCTAATTATGACTAAGTGAAAAGCATTATTTTATATATATATACTTTTTATTTTTTTAAAGATACTTAGATTCCATACATTTACATAAAAATATAGGGTATTCTCATATACCCCACTCCGTTCCCCTCCCACATTTTCCCATATTAACAACATCCTTCATTAGTATGGTACATTTGATGCGATTGATGAACACATTTTGGAGCATTGCCACTAAGTGTGGATTATAGTTTACATTATAGTTTACACTCTCTTCCACACATTTTTGTAAGTTATTACAATAAATATAATGGCCTGTACCTATAATTGCACTGTCATTCAGGACAATTCCCAAGGTCCGAAAATGCCCCCAAATTACACCTATTTTTCCCTCTCCCTCCCTTCAGAATCTCCAGTGGCCACTGCCCCCACATCAATGATAAAAGTTTTTCCATTGCTAGAATCACAATAAGTCTATAGTAGAATAACAGTAAGTCTGTTATTCCATCGTGCATTCCCCAATCTTGAGGATTCTGGGATGGTGATGCCCACTCTGCCTCTAACTGAGAGGGAACTTAGATCCCATAGGGCAGATGGATGAGACTCTCTTGATTGCAGTTGCAGACTCTCTCTGTTCCTTGAGATGGTCGTTGCCCATCATAATCTCCTTGTTAGCTGTCCTGGGTGAGTCCAGTGAACTGGAGAGTAGGGGTTGCAACTCTGTTGAGATTCAGGGCCTAACTGGTACATGGAGATCCCAAAGATTTAAGTCTCTTTGACATATACCTATCAACTCTAGTACTAACTATAGGTTCAAATAAAAGGGGCAGAAGAGCCATGTGTAGGGAAACCACAACTGAGACCAACTCTGTCATACCGGGGAGCATAAATTTCAAAGTAGGGCTCACTGGCAGGGCCTGAACTCCTGAACTCTCTGCCCTGCCTATAGTGTCTGTATGTCTCCAGAGCCCAGTAAAAAGCATTATTGAGGCATTTTATTTTCTGGAACACAGGAGGTACATTTCAAAGACAGACTTAGACATAGTAATAAATTGGACCTATTAATAGCTAATGGTAAATATGATCCTGTGTTTAAGAAAACCATGATAATAAACATTTATGAACATATCACAGTTGTTTGATAGTCTCAACCAAAGTGAAGTACAGATACACTTTTAAATCTATGGAGACAATGTGGGAGGCAGGCTTGTAAAATGGTCCCCAGTGATCCTCAACTCCAGCTACTCATGTCTATGTCTAATTACCTTCCTTGAGTGTTAGTGTGACACGTGGTTTGCTCTTAAACAGTAGAATATAGTAAAAGAGATTAACATCACTTCTATGACTAGGCAATCAAAGACTGTGACTTCTTTCTTGCAAGCACATTCTATTACCTTCTTACCTTGCATGTTTGATAAAGCAAACTGCCATGTTTCAGAGATCCACATGGCATGAACTGAGGGAAGCCTTCAACCAATAGCTATGAATAGCCCATGAGTCCACTAGTGCTTAGGAGCTGAATGCTGCCTACAAGGACTGAGTGAGTTTGGAATTTGGATCCTTTTCCAGTCAAGCCTTCAGAGGAAACCATATATATTTGCTGACACCTTGACTGCAGCCTTGTGAGAGACCATGAATCAGAGGACCCACCTAAACTATGCCCAGATTCCTGACCTAGAGAAACTAAAAGATGAAAAATGTGAAGTTTGAGTCATCAAGTGATTTGTTATACAGCGGTAAATAATTAATCTAAAGTTTTACATTACTGAACTAGGATGCTTGTTTGGAATTGGGTTATTTTTGACAAGTACCATGAAATTATTTTGAAGAAATTAGTAACCATTCAGTACAACCATTTATTTTAAAATAATTTTAATTTTCTTTTTTCCAAATCAAGAAATGTTATGTAATTTACAATGATAAAAGCTCAAAGCCTGCCTATATAGCAGTAGGCTTGGACTAGGAAACTCAAACTTTTCCAAGACTCACCTAAAAGTGTTTGTTTAAATTATAAAGGAAGACTGAGAACTGCATTTCAATTTGATGTAAAGTAACCTTACAAAGTTAGCAAAATTATTAAGAAATATACTACAGTTTGCCTTGATTTCCTGAGTATATTTAGCATTGCTATGAATAACTTCATAATAACTTCATTAATATCTCCTTGAGGCAGAATTCCTTCCAGGGGATAGATTCCGTTTAGATTGACTCAATAATGAACATCTGTATCAAACTCCCTTGTGTTATCACAATATGTATCCTATTTGAAATAGCACATGTCTTCTCACAGACCTGCATTTATGAACGCTTCCTTCCAGCATGCGCATTTACATATATTTGAGACCAAAAAAAGTATGTAAAAGGAAAAAGAATCTACATTTGACCCAAATTTCTCATATGCTAAAAAACAGACTGAATTTAAAAGGTTTTGCTATTGCTTATTTTGTCATTTATTAGTTTTCTAGCCCTCTGACATAAATATAGATAGATAGATGATAGATATTCTAAAAGAAATATATTTGGCAGCAGTTTTCCCAAAGAGTCCTTCTCTTTTGATGCTCACGTATCCTACAGTACCATTCTATGTGTACATGTTTACTTCCTGGCACCCCTCTATTTTCTTGAAGGTTCAGGAGTTTCACTGACTCTTGGTTAAAGCATATTATGGTGTTTGCAACTAGCAATGCTATTGTATGGGTCAAACAAAGACTTTAAAAAAGACATAGGGAGGGAGCAGATATGGCTCAAGTGGCTGAGCGCCTGCTTCCCACATGGAAGGTCCTAGGTTTGATCCCTGGTACCTCCTAAAAAATAAAAAAATTAAAAATTAAAAAATATGCTCAGGGAAGCCAATGTTGTTCAGTGTTTGAGCACTGGCCTCCCACATACAAGGTCTGGAGTTTAATCTCTGGCTCCAGTACTTCACACACACACACACAAAGACATGGGGAGTAGAACAGAGCCAAAGACAGCCAATGCTAACCTGTTGATATGTCAGCAAGTAAAAGTTTGTTGCTGTTACCACTGATATGTTAGGATTGCTTATTGCCATAGAAAAAGCTGATTAACATAACCAAATTGCTCCCCATGGTACAGTGTCTCTCACCAATGTTTTGACTCTCTTTTACCCTTGTTTTTTTCAATCACAGACTACAAAGTCCTTGACAGGGCCTCTATCCTGGAAATTCTTTTCTTGAACTGAACTTAATTAATGCTTTAAAAGCCTCTGATAAAATTACATAAATGCATACTTTGTTGCAACTACAAATTGTCAATTTCCAAATTTAGCTGACCTTTTGTATTAGTCAGCCAAAGGGGGTGCTCATGCAAAGTACCAAAAATCTGTTGGCTTTTATAAAGTGTATTTATTTGTGGTAAAAGCTTGTGATTATAAGGCCCTGAAGAGTCCAACCCAAGGTTGTTTTCTCACTAAAATATGTTGTCATATGTTGAAGTATGATGGCGGACGATCTCTGCCTGGTCTCTCAGGCCTTATCAGCTGCTCAGGTCTTTTCAAAAGGTTAACTGTAAACTCTCAAGCAAATGGCTCCTCTCTCTTCCTGGGGCTGCATAATCAAAGCTGACAAATTTCTCTCCCCTCGTATCTATGGAGCTCTCTGTCTTCCTGTGTCTCCAGGATCAAAACTGATCAAGTTCTCTCTATCTTCTTCTACTGTGTGTGTTCTTGAGCGCATGCCCATTTATAACCACCCACCAAGGGGGCGGGGACTTAACCCTGAATCAAGTCCTAATGATGTGGTAGAATCAAAGCCCTAATCTTAATTTAATCAAGATATGTCAACTGAATCTAATGCATTCAAAGGGAATCACACCCAGAGGAACAGACCAGTCTACAGATATAATCCTTCTTTTTTTGGAATTCATAAATAATATCAAACTGCTACACCTTTCAAACAAATTAATGATATTTTTGTTTATCTTTGATCAGCAACTTCTTTTATCCTCAGTTACTATTTCTCATCCTATCCCAGCCAATGTACCTTTCTTTCTGAGCAGATTCCCTTGTATCTCTGTTCATATAAATTAGTCATCATTCGGGCACTTATTTACATCTGTACCCATTCTTTCCCTCTTTCATCCAGTCTCTCAATGTAATGCCCTTTTTCTGGTTCAGGAAAAATACTATTCCCCATGATTAATCTAGTTCCTGCTTCATTTTAACTCTTTGGGGAGATATATATAGATATAGATATAGATATAGATATAGATATAGATATAGATATAGATATAGATATAGATATAGATATAGATATAGATATAGATATAGATATAGATATATTAGAGAAGTTATGAACTTACAAAATAATGATGCAAATGTGCAGAATTCCCATATAACACCCCTCCACCAACACATTACATTGTTGTGGAACATGTGTTACAGATTATGAGATAGATATAAGGTGGAAAAGCAGCCCACTCAATGGGAGAAAAGATTTGGAAACCATATATCCGATAAAGGATGAATCGATACTATATAAAGAGATCACACAACTTAACAATAAAAAGAGCAAGTAATCCAATTTTTAAATGGGCAAAAGACTTAAAGAGATATTTCTCCAAAGAGGAAATGCAAATGGAAAAATGCACATGAAAAAATGTTCAATATCACATTTGGGAAATGCAATGAGATATCATCTCAAATCTCAAAGAATCACCATTATTAGAAAAGCAGAAAACAATAAGTTCTGGAGAGGTTGTAGAGAAATAGGAACACTCCTTCACTCTTGATGGGAATGTAGAATGGTGCAGCCTCTGTGGAAGACCGTTTAGCAGTTCCTCAGAAAGCTACATATAGAACTGCCATATAATCCGGCAATCCTTCTACTAGTTATATATCTTCTTGGATTTTGATACTACTGTTATTCTTTCTATTTCTCTCCTGTGGTATAAATAGTATCATCCTTGCAATATTTCCATTGTGCAAAGCAAAAGAGATTTCAGCTTCAAAATGAGTCCTTCTCCTTATTCTAACCTTTCAATCATACCCAATCTTCAGATAGTGTGATTAGTATTATTTCATATTTTCTCAATCATATTTCATACCCTTCTATCTGATTTCTCTCTTAACCTTTTCATTTAAGCCAATTTGATAAAACTTGTCATTTCCTCAAACTTCTAAACTGCATGCTCACTGTGCTGTCACTGTACTTTTCCTCTCTGCATTTTTTTGACACTTTGTGAACAGGACTATTTTTTTTTTTTTAATTTATGCCAGTGTCCCTTTTTCCCATTGGTTTCTGTGAGAACATTTCTTCTAATTTCTTCCTTTGCTTTGCATTTTCTGAATGAATGAATGCTTTTATACTTTATTGTCATTATTTGTCTTACTAATACAAATGCATCTCGTGGTTATTAATGAAATTTAGATAGAGTGTTTTTCTTAGGAAACTGAAAATTCCAAAACTGTTCATAATGCACTATTTGATCAAGGATAATTAATTTTGCCTTAAGCTATTAGAGAAATTTTCCATAAGAATGAAATGCTTGTGATGTGCTTGAAGGATTGAAAAAAGGCGAAGAGGAACACAAAGAAAGAAAATGCTTCAGGATGATGGAAAACATGGGTACAAATGTTTTCAGTAACAGTGGATAGTTCAATGTAGGTGAAACACCCGGTTAGATAGTAAGGGATATGGCAAATTATTAGACAGGTTCACAATTGATATGGCCAATAAAGAGCTTGCCAAACGAAGGTTTAGGTGGTTCTCGGTTGGAAACTGGTAGTCACTATAAGGCTTTTGGGAAGGGATGTTTCATGAATGAGGTGTTTTTTTTGTTTTTTTTTTTAATTTAGACACTTAATAGGTGAAGAACGCAGGACTGATGACAGAGAAAAGCACTGAATAGTAGTGAAACTACAGGCTCTGATGCAGTACTGTGGAAGGACCCTCTTAAGAAGCAAAAACAAGAAAGCAAAAATAAAAATTCCCAAATGAAGGGAATATTGTTGATTTTATGTCCTACCTCACCACACTGTGTAGCAAAAAGAGCAAAAACAATAACAGTCCAGGCTTTAAAATCCTATAAATTTCCTCTTCTGAATTCCATCTTCTCATATTCTATTAAAGCCCTATTGAGGTAGTGTTCTGCCTTATGGAAGTAAGTCAATACACTTTTCTGGTGGTTATGAGGGGGTTGAATGTTGGCAGAGCATCATTTAATGTATTTATGTCAGTGGAGTATTCAGTGATAGTATTATTACTGACTTAAATTCAGTTGGTGCTGGGAGATATTCTCAATATATATTATGATCTCAGATTGAAGAACATTAGCCTTAGGATATCGGCTTTTAGGGCATCAGAATCTAAGTCACTAGAAAGGACATGGTTTTAAGAAAGACCTCCCTTCTCCAACACTGAGCTCTGTGAGGGATGATTCTGTGCCGTTCATATTCACTGCCTTGGACTTGGACTGGCAAATAGTAGGAACTTAATAAATTGCATTAAAAAATGAACCAGTCAACAGCATTTTTTTGCAGAAATGGAAAAACCAATTATCAAATGTATTTGGAAGGGTAAGGGGCTCGAATAGCCAAAATGATCTTAAATGAGAAGAATGAAATTTGAACACTCACCTCTGGACTTTAAAGCATATTACTTAGCTACAGTGGTACAAACAGCACGGTACTGGCATAAAGAAAGACACATTCACCAAAAGAACTGAAATGAGAACTCAGAAATAGACCCTCACATCTACAGTTAAGTGATTTTTTTTAAATTTTATTATATATCTCCCCCTTTCTGCTTGTTCTTGCCGTGTTCATTTTTGTGTTCTTCTGTGTCTGCTTGTCTCCCCCCCCATTGCGGCGACCCACTGAGTCAGCTCACTGCATTGTGGCCTTGCCTGCTCGCGAGTGGCTTGTCCTGCTCATGGGGGCTTGCCCTGCCCACGGCAGCTTTGCCCTGCCATGGCGGCTTGCCTTCTCAGGGAAGTCTGCCCACTCAAGGAGGCCCCGGGAACCGAACCCAGGGCCTCCCATGTGGTAAACCGGTGCCCTACCAATTGAGCTATGGCCAGCCCCTCAAGTAATTTTTAAAAAATTTTTAGGAGGTACCAGGGATTGAAGTCAGGACCTCGTACATGGGAATCAGGTGCTCAAACCACTGAGCAACCCTCACTTCACTACAGTCAAAGTCAAAAGATTGTTTTATTTTAATAAGTTTTATTGATAAATATTAATAAAGCATACCATCTATCAAACATGTACAATCAATGGTATTTTGGTATAATCACATAGCTGTGCATTCATCAGTTCAATCATCATTACAGCATTTTCATTATTCCAATATTAATAGTAATAATAAACAACAAAAACAGGCAAACAAATAACTGTACCCCTTAGTATTCACCTTTCAATCTCTCTAAGCTTATCCTGCAATACATAACTGCTATTTCACTTCTGTCTCTCTAATTTACTTTGTACATTCACATTTTTCTTTTCTTAAGCATTTTTTCAATTTTATTGATACATATTAATAATGCATAAATCCATTCAAAGAGTACAATCAATGTGAAATCACGTTTGTACATTCATCACCCCAATCACTCCCAGAGCACTTCCATTATACTACTACTACTAATGAAAACAAACAAACTAACAAAACTCATCACTCTCAATCTTTCTATGCCTCGCCTGGCATACATAGCTGCTATTTTTTCCCTTCTCCCTAGTATATTTGTATTTATATTTTGTAAAAACAGTCTTTTATATGCAATATTACCCATATTCATGTTTTACATAGCTTTCCTTCTAGTAATATACATGACCTTAGATTTTACTTTTCCAACCACTGTCCTACCCATACAATAGCACTGCTAGTTACAAAGACCATTATATGCTTTAACCATTTTTATTCATTTCAGAGTATTACAAACTTTTTAACAATTTTGCATAGATGAATCCTCACTTTTCCATTCTCTATCCTCCTTCTACTTTCCAGTGACCAATATTCTAATTATTAACTCCATGAGTTTACACAGTGTGTATAGTTCATAACAGCACAATCATACAGTATTTATCCTTTTGTGTTTGGTTTGCTTCACTCAACATAATGTACTCCAGGTTCATCTGTGTTGTCATCCGCTTCATGACTTCATTTTTTCTTACTGCTGCATAATATTCGATCATGTGTATACACCACAATTTGTTTATTCATTCTTCAGTTGATGGACAACTACGTTAACCCAGGTGTCCATCAACTTACACACCCAAAACTGCTGTTTTGGGGTGCAATGCTCTATAGACATCTGTTAGGTCTAGTTCATCTATCATATTACTCAAGCTCTATGTTTCTTTGTTTATCCTCTGTCCAGATGTTCTATCCAATACTGAAAGTAGTGTATTGAAGTCTCCAATTATGATTGTAGAGACACCTATTTCTCCCTTCGGTTTTGCCAGTGTGTGCCTCATATATCTTGGTGCATTCAAGTTAGGTGCGTAAATATTTAGTATAGTCATTTCTTCTTGCTGAATTTCCCCTTTTATTAATATATAATGACCATCTCCATCCCTTATAACAGTTTTGCATTTGAAATCTATTTTGTCCAATATTAGTATTGCTACTCCAGCTCTTTTTGGTTACTATTTGGAAGGAATACATTTTTCCAACCTTTCACTTTTAACCTGGTTATGTCCTTACATCTGAGGTGGGTCTATTGTAAACAACATATAGATAGTTCATATTTTTTTAATCCATTCTATCAATCTATGTCTTTTGACTGGGGAGTTTAAGCCATTAACATTCAGTGCTATTATTGTAAAAGCGTTACTTGCTTCACCCATTTTGTCCTTTGGTTCTCTGTTCTAATATTCTTCTATTGCTTGTCTTCTTGTCCTTTACCCTTCCTAATAATTTTCATTTCTAAACTCTTCTCCAAATCTCTCACCCTTGTTTTTCCTTTCCTTGTTTTTTCACCCTCCCCCCCCCTTAGTATCTTGTAAATCTGGTCTTTTAGTAACAAATTCTATGAGTTGTTGTTTGTCTGTAAAAACCTTGAACTCATCCTAATTTTTGAAGGACAGTTTTGCTGGATACAGAATTCTAAGCTGGCAGTTTTTCTCTTTCATTGCCTTAAATTCATCATACCACTTTCTTCTCACCTCCATGGATCCTGATGAGAGGTTGGCACTTAATCTTATTGAGTTTCCCTTTTATGTCATGCTTTGCTCTTCCTTTGCTGCTTTCAGAATCCTATTTGTCATTCTGAATAGTAGGTGCTCAGGGTAGGTCTATTGTGATTTATTCTATTTTAGGTGTATTGTCTGTCTTGGATATTGATATTTATGTCCTTCATAAAGGTTGAGAAGTTTTTGAACATTATTTCCTCAAATATTCTTTTTTCTGCCCCTTTTCCATTCTCTTCTCTTTCTGGGACACCAATAATCCGAATGTTTGTGCATTTCACATTGTCATTCAATTCCCTGAGATCATGTTCCATTCTTTTCTATTCTCTTCTTTCTGTTCTTCTGTCTTTTCCAGTTTATTGTTCTGTCTTCGAAACCATTATTTCTGTATTCAAGCAATTCAAATCTGCTTTCATATGCAGCTAAAGTTTTTAAAATCTAATCCATCATGTCTTTCATTCCCATAAGGTCTGGTACTTTTCTTAGCAGGCTTTCCAATTGTTCTTTATGCTCTCCCAGTGTCTTCTTAATATCCTTTATTTTTTAGTCATTTTTTCTTTAAATTCTTAATTGTCTTAAATCCTGTATCTCTTCAGGATATTTGATTTGTTCTTTTGGCTGGGCCCTCTCGCCCTGTTTCTTAGTATGGCTTGTCATTTTTTGCTGATGTCTAGGTAATTGAACATGTTGGTGAATTTACTCTACTGGCCAATTTCTCTCTTGCCTATTGTTTTTTTATTTTTTCCACAGTTCTTCTTTGATATTTGGTTCAACTTATTCTAAGTCTTTAAAATTCCCCATCTTAAGTTTTTGAAATCAGACCAGGGACTCACTAGTGGATTTTCTTCCAAGGCTTGGATACCAAGTGGACAGAGAACAGTTTTTGCACTTTCTAGTCCAGCCAGCAGAAGGCGATCATCAGCACACCTTTCCACAGAAGTGTTTCAGTCTTGGCTTTCCTGTGTTCCTGTGTTGAATCTCCAGGTCAGAGATTCAAAGTGAGCTCTGCTGGCTGAATTCACTGAAGAAAAGCACCCTGATCTCCCCTCCCTTTTCTCTTGAAACCACCAATAGGGAAGATGTCTGTTCCCTTTTCAGTTGGCTGCAGTGAGTCAGGGGTTTTACCCAGCTTAATATCTTGGGAATGGGGGAGGAGAGCCTATTCCATCTGCCATGGCAGCTTGATAACTCAGATTTGTCATTTTGTCTTCTTCTTCTCTCTGTCCCTCACCCTCCTGAGAGTTGCATAGCACTGTTCACATCTGCTGAGCCCAAAGTAAGTTCCTGGGCAGCTTTTGGCTCTTTCTGCATTGTTTTTGTGAGAGCATTCAACTCTGCCTGTTATCTGTCACCATCTTCCCACATTCCTCAGTCAAGTGATTTTTGACAATGTAGTCAAGCCCCCCCCACCCCCAACTGGGGCAGAACAATCTATTCAACAAATTGGGGCTGGGAGAACTGGATATCCATATCCAAAAGGAAGAAAGGCAACCCCTAGCTCACACTTTATACAAAAATTAATTCAAAATGGATCACGGGCCTAAATATAAAAACAACAACCATAAAACTCTTAGAAGAAAATGTAGGAAAACATTTTCAAGATCTTATGGTAGGGGGTAGTTTCGTAAACCTTACACCCACAGCACAAGCAACAAGAGAAAACTTTGATAAATGGGATCTCCTCAAAATTCAACACTTTCACACTTCAAAGGCCTTCATAAAATGATTGAAAAGGCAGCTGACTCAATGGGAGAACATATTTGGCAATCATATATCTGATAAGGGCTTCATATCTATGATATATAAGGAGATCATACAAACTCAACAATAAAAAGACAAACTACCCAATTGAAAAATGAGCAAAAAACCTGAAAAGACAACTGTCCAAAGAAGAAATATAAATGGCCAAGAAACATGAAAAAATATTCTACATCACTAGCGATTACAGAAATGCAAATCAAAACTAGAATGAGATATCATTTCACACAATTAGAATGGCTATTAAAAACACAGACATCTGTATTTCTCATAATAGTCATTGTAAAGAAGTCTGATTTGTGTAATGGTTAATAAAGCCAATTCATTTTACTTTGTTAGTTTCATAATAGAGAAGAAAAAAAAAAGAAAGAGGATGTAGAGAGATAGGAATGCTTATTCATTGTTTGTGGGAATGTAGGATGGTACAGCCACTATGAAAGACTGTTTGGCAGTTCCTAAAAAAGTTGAATATAGACTTGCCATATGACCTGGCAGTGCCATTACGAGGTAAAGACCCAGAAGAACTGAGAGCAGAGACATGAACAGACATCTGAACACCGATGTTCATAGAAGTGTTAATCAGTATTGCCAAAAGTTGGAAACAAGCCAGGTGTCCATCAACTGATGAATGGATAAGCAAATTGTGGTGTATACATACGATGGAATATTATGCAGTGGTAAGAAGAAATTAAGTGGTGAAACCTATGACAACATGGATCAACCTGGAGGACATTATGTTTAGTGAATTAAGCCAAACACAAATGGACAAATACTGTATGATGGTGTTATTAAGAACGAAATATATTGTTAAGAACTAAATATATGGAGTCAATAATGATAATATAGGCCCCCAGAAAATAGAAGGAAGGAAAAGAATGGAAAGCTGAGGGTAAATTTGTGCAGAACTGGTAAAAAGTTTGCTTGGAAATCTTTGCAAATGAATAGAAATGGTGAAAACAAATCAGAGTGTTTGTAACTAGCTGTGCTAGTACATGGGCATGACAGTGGGTGAAAGGGAAAGTCTAAGGTCATGTATATTACTAGAAGGAAAGCTAAAATATGTAACATGGGACTGTACAAGGTAATGAAACCTCATGTAAAACATGAATATGGGTGATGTTGCATATGTAAGACTTTTTACAAAATATAAATACAAATATACTAGAGAGAAGGAAAAAGAATATGATATATACAGCAGGGGGAGCATAGAGAGATTGAGTAGTGATGAGCTTGTTTTTTGTTTATTATTATTATTGGAATAATTTAAGTGTTTGATTGAAGTGATGAATGCACAAATATGTGATTATACTGAATACCATTGATTGTACACTTTGGATAAATGTATGCTTTCTTAATATGTATCAATAATATTGATTTTTAAAATGAACCATTTAAGCCAACAGCATCCCAGTGTGTGAATTTAAGAGATTCATTGGTGGCATCCCTGGGGGTGGAAGAAAATTAATTTCAGGATGCTAATTAACTATATGCTATCTGGTTAAGATTTCTTATGGAATGAATTTTGCCCCCCAAAGAGATCTGATGAAGTTTTAATCCCTAGTACCTTAGAAGGTGAACTTATTTGGAAATAGGATCATTACAGATAGAATTAAGTAAGTTAAAATTATTTATTAAGGGTGGGCCCTATATAAAAAATCACTGCTGTCCTTATATGAAAAGAAAATTTAGACACAAAGGGGAAGAAATCATGTGATGACTGATGCAGAGAGCATGGTGGATTGCTAACAAGCCACCCCCAGAAGCCAGGAGAGAGGCATGGAACAGATTTTCCCTCTAGCCATCAATGAATTCATGGCCCTGCTGACAGCCTGATTCAGACTTCTAGCCTGCAGAACGTGAGAAAATAAATTTCTCTTGCTTTAAGCTACACAGTTTGTGATACTTTTGTTTATCATTATACAGTTGTATGTCATTTTAAGTAGGCTTTTACAAAATAAGCCCATTATCACAGACATAAGTAAACAATAACTTTATCACAGTCCAACTGTAAAACTGTTTCTAATATTGAAAAGTCCAACAAGAATTTACCTTGAGGAATAACTGCCTTTGTTTAGAAAAATTCCTTGATGAAGAAAGAGTTCATGGACAGAGGGAAAGTACAGATTAAGGGAGTACTGAATTTATTTGCATAAGAAATGGATAGAACTTTTTTGTTTGCTTCTCTAGTGATTTCTTCATAGTGAAAAGGGAGAAGAGGAAAGGAAGAAAAGTAAATCGAAGAAGAGTTCCTAGAACAGACATTATTTGGGCAAGTATGACAAGTGAATAATTACCAGTGAAGAATTGGAAAAAAATTACTTTCAGAACAAGGAATGCTAATATTCAGTTTTAAGTATACTGTATTTTTGGGTTTTGGATTGTTATTGTGTCCTAAAATGTTCAATAAAATATACCATACACCCAAATACCTCATGCGATTGTGAGTGTGATTGTTTAAGTAGAAAACCTTCCAAACGTATGTAGGATGGGAAACATGGAAAGGACCCTATGTTGCTCCCCAAAATGACTGAAATTGGTGGAAAGACTAGAAATGATTATGATGATGCAAGCTACCTAATCTTGGGGCACTGTGTGGGTTTATAATATCAATATTTTGTGCACATCATAAAATGTAGATTTGAATCAGTATCATAGATAGGGTAAAGTGACAATAGCTGAGAATTAAGCTACTTTAGAATGAAAGCAAACTCCCCAAACCAAAATGAACTCAAAGGTGACTCCACATACAGAACATGCTACTACATCCATATGTTTTCTTGAGGTAACTTATATAAATATTTTTCCCCATCTGATACCACCTCATTCAAAATGGAAGAATTTGATGAAATTATAAAGCATAGATTAAACATATTATCAGTTATCCTTTATGATAGTTTCACATGATAAAATAAAATCTCTAATAACTCAATTTCATGTGTGCCCATTAATAATTTATTTTTCCACATATGTAGAACTTCTTTTGGGATGCAGAGTTTGTGGAAGAATATAAAAGGATGAATCATGCATTGAAATCACCATATTTTAAAATCACATTCAAATCAACATATTTATGATTTTTATAAGTTTTCTAGCTTTGAACTTTTGACTCCAATGCTACACATAAAACTCAATACCATCTATTAACATGTATTTAATACTCTTTTTGTTTATATGCTTGGGGTCTTCAGGAATATGTTCTATTGACTTTAACTCATTTGTAAATATTTCTGTTTAAAGTCTATTCATTTGTAAATCTGTGTTTAAAGTCTATTTTCATC
>PVKH010016759.1:0-15636 GCA_004027955.1 Chaetophractus vellerosus
AAAAAAAAAAAGGGGGGGGATATGTAATAAATGAAAAAAAAATAAATCTTTAAAATAAGAGAGTCCCCCAAAACAAAATTTTAGATGAACATATAATTGATAAGAGCAGAGACATACAATGTCACTTCAAAGAGCAGACTGCCTTCCAGGCCATAACAGCAAAAACATAACTGAAGGTGTTTATGCATCTAAAGATGGAATAGGAATCACAGGCAGCACTGATTAGCCTGGAAAAAAGTACAGAGCCAAAACAAAGCCATAGAAACCCAGACTGCCAATGTCCATCCAGGCTGACCATGGAAGAGCTGATGTCAGGCAATGTGAATGTTAGTGTCCGTGTTGAGGCTCTCCTACTAAGGAGGGAAGTGTTTCAGGCTACTCTGGTTGAGAAGCATTCCTTAAGACCCCCTTTGTTTACTCATTCTGATTCCCTGTACCTTCAAATAAGTTGGTTTCCTGTTAGCCAGTTTTTTTGTGAAGGGGAAGTAACAGGGTTCCAGTCCAGCAACAGACGTAACTCTCAGTCCAAAATAACAAACTGGCATCCTCATAATAATTTCGCCTACCTGTGGCATATACCATGGGAAAGAATGCTTTGACCTGCTGAGGCTAGCATCTCCTTCCTTTTAAAGCCAGATATATTTCTTATTAAAGGCCAATAAATCCATTTCTGTTTAAAAAGATTGTGTGAATATAATTGGGGAATCCACTTCTGAGAGAGAAATGCAAATTTTCATTTTCTATCCCAAGTGTCCTTGCGACTTAAAATTCAGTTCAAATTTAAGCCTGAACCCCTTTAACTTTTTACCTTGAGCAGCCTCATCTCATGTCACAAATTTGAAGATTAAAATATAAACCTTAATGTCCTGACTGAAGTTGTTGATGGTACGCCATCCTGCGTTGGTCAGATGGTAGTTCACCCACCGCAGCAGTAATTCCTCAGGAGAGAGCTTCATTAGCTCTTCCAGTTCCTCCCCTTCACTTAGCAATGCAATCAGAGCTAAGAGGAAAACAATGAAAGGTAAATTCTTTCTATAGTGAATGTGCATCAATGAAAAGTAAATATTTTTTATTATTTTACCTTCATTCCTGGAAATCTCAATATCGGCAAAAAGACCAACTTTGATGATCTGCCACAGAAGTCCCAAGACCAAGTGAGGCTTCCCTTCTTTGAGATCCTGTGCACCGATGTTGACCACCGTGCAACCAATGGCAGAGGCAGAATTAAGGGCTAGGTTTAAATTTTCCTAAATTGCAACAGAAAAGAATACATGTGAGAAAGTACTTTCCGAAGTCTTTTCTACAAGCTGTTATGGTAAGGAAGAAACAATGGATTGCAGAACTTTCAGATTTTTAACCGAAATCTACTACTCAACCCACAGTTTTAACTGTCACCTGTATATGCTAATGGCTTCCAAATCCATAGCTCCAGCCCACATCTGCCCCACTCTAACCCCCCTATACCTATATACACACTTAGTTATGTCTACCTGGATATTACAAGCACTGTGAACTCAACATGTTCAAAACGGAAGCGTTTTCTATCTCTCACTGGCCTAGTCCTCCTCTCATCCCTTGTCAAACCCTACTCCTCATTTCCTATCTTGGTTGTAGGCCCAACCTTCAAGTCTTGTCTCCTTTCTTCCTAAGCCAGAAACCTAAGCAGAATCCTTGTTCTTCCTTGTCTCCAATAGCCAGTCACCAATTTCTGTCAATTCCACCTTCTAAATTCTCTGCAAACTGTCAACCCCCGTCTTGAGGAGTTTCTTATTAATAACTTGCTTCCTAATGCACATCCTCAGACTTACTTTCTCCAGATCACCTTTCACAGTGCCCTGTCACTGATCTTGGTAAAAGAGACACCTGATCATGGTGTTCCCCAGCTTTAAAACCCCTCAAATGTTGCCTGTTACTCCCGCTCTCTCCCTCCTTCACTCGGTTCAGCTACACAGGGCCTTCAAACTCTTCCCCCAAACAGCCACAATTCCTTTAAGACTCTGCTTAAGGGTACCATATCTGTGAAGACTTCTCTGATCATCCCACACAAAACAGTAAGCATCACAACCTCTGCTGGTACTAGTTACTACCGAGTGTACTCCTTATCACCCTCTGACATATATTTTTACTTGTTTAATGCTATGTCTTCCCCCAGCAGGGTACAGGCTCAATGACAGCAGGGGCTTTTATCTGTTAGCAGTTGTTTCTCCACTGCCACACATATGGAATATGCTCAATAAATATTTATTGAATAAATGGATGAATTATCTGAATAAGAGTGGATGAAGGCACGGAGGGAACAGAGAGGGTCAAGTCCACAGCCATAGGACGGCAATCAAAGACCTTCAGGATTTAACTCTGGTTTCATCTCCCAGCATTCCAAATATCCTATGCTTTAGCCAAGAGAGAAGGGCCTTTACATGCGTTTTTCCCTTGGTCTGTAACGTTCTTCTTTCCCCAGGTCTCGTACTCATTCCTCAGGTCAAACACCATCCCTTGTATGCAGATTTCCCTATCATCTCCCCCACAAAATTAGTCACTCCCTTCCCTATACTCCCATAATGTCTTGTAAATGCACTATGCCTGCAACATTAAAGAGGGTTAGCAAAGTTTTTTAAAGGAAAGAAGAAAGGAATTATTAGTCACATTATATTTATATAATATTACATTGTATACACATTATATAGAAAGACGTGAAGGTTAGGCTAATGTGTCAACTCGGCCAGGTAATTGTGCCCAGTTGTTGGGTCAAGCAAGCACTGGGCTAACTGTAATACAAGAACATTTATGGGCTTTAGTCATCAGTGAGTTTACTGCGTAGATGGCTGATTACATCTATGATCAACCAGGGAGACTGACGTCAGCAACGAGTGATGCTTTATCCAATCAGTTGAATGCCTTAAAAGGGGAAGTGATTTCAGCATTCAGAGAGAATTTCTCAGCTCATCTTTGGACAGCCAACATCTCCCGGAAACTCATCAAGGATCTTCATTAGACTTTCATCAGGGCCCCTGGCTTGCAGCCTGCCTGCAGAACCTGGACTTGTGCACCCCCACGATCATGTGAGAGACTCATAAAATCTCATACTATTTACAGATACCTCCTGTTGATTCTGTTTCCCTAGAGAACCCAGACTAATACAGATGTTTCCCTAGAAATTTTAGTATGGTCACTTCTTAGTGTTAGGCTAATAATCTTTTTATTTTTATAAAATCCCTATTTAGAAGCACTTCTTAGAAGAATGATGCACAATTGTGTTTTAATTCTAGGGAAACTTAATAGTATCTCTCCAAGTAAATAGGTATATCTTTTGGGAGATCAGTCTGGGGTGACTAAATTAAGCATTTGGAATTAAATTATTTTTGTAGTGGTATTTAAAAATGTTCATTTAAGTATAGTTCTCCCAAAACAAGAAGACAGAACCAAGGAATTCTGCAAGTTTATTACAACCTCATAATTCATTAGCCAAAAATATGAAAAATATGAAAATGATATCAATAAATTATAAGTATTTTATAGAAATCTCAGAAGATATCTAATATCTTCAGGTGCTATTAAATTTCCTTAAATCAAATCAGTATAACTTCCAAGAGATGACCTCTGCCAATTTATGCTTGATCAGGAATATTTTTTCTATCTTCCCTTCCAAGAGCATAAAAGATGTTTGCTCCTGTTGCAATTTCCTACAGTGTACTGATAAACCAGCAGGGGAAGGAACTGGACTGAAATGATTCCAATAATAGTGTTAACCTCACAATGACCCGTTTCATATGCATTGATAGTGTGGTACTGCGGCCAAAAGTTTGCACATTTCACTAAACTAATTATAGCAACTAGTGAGAACCAAAACCTTCTACCACCATTCTAGTAGTAGAATGACAAGGGAAACCACACCTTGCTGTCTATAATACGACTTGGTGCTATTCCTCTGTCTTCAAGCATGGCTTTATTCTTCCAGGAGTCTCCAGCCCAGACAAATGGTTTGATAGTTCATTACAAGACTATTGGAAAGACCCACTGTGGCAGTTTGATATTATTGATGAATTCTAAAAAGAAGTATTAATCATGGTTGTAAACTGGTCTGTTCCTCTGGGTGTGATACCCTTTGATTGGATTAAATTCAGGGGTTTCGCTTTTACTTGATTAAATTAAGATCAGGGCTTTGATTCAGTAGGATGTTGAGTCCCCACCCCCTTAGTGGGTGGACACTCACACAGAAAATGACCAGGCAGAGGAAAGAGCTGAGTTTTTGATGCTGGAGCCCCGGGGAAGAGCCAAGCCATTTGCCTGAGAGTTTACACCTGTCCTTGTGGCGAGAGCAGAGGGGCTGAGCCCAAAAATAGAGAGCCCCAGGAAGAGAGACGAGTCTTATGCCAGCCTACAGCTGAGAAAGGAAGAAGCTGGGACCACAAAGCCTTAAGAGGAAGAGGAAAGCTGAACCCTCGCAGAGAATGGTGGCCATCTTGCTCCAACACATGGCAAGAGACTTTGGTGAGGGAAGTAACTTACTTTTTACGGCCTTGTGACTGAAAGCTTCTACCCCCAAAAAACACCTTTTATAAAAGCTAACAGATTTCTGTTACTTTGCATCAACACCCCTTTGGCTGACTAACATACTCATCAACTCTTCAATGGAAAACATCAACAGATAGTTCATACCCTAACATTCTTTGACTCCCTCACCTTGAAATCTTCCCCTTGCTGTTTCCACCAGCCCTGGATTGTTGTATCTTGATCCCCACTCAATCTTAATCAGGATCCTCTCTTTCCCAAGTCCTGCTACACTGAAAGACTGCCTTAAACCAAACTTCTAATTCTCACACTCTGACCTTACCTTCCCAGCTCTGAGACACCGCCAAAATTTTGTGAGATGTGTTTTCTCTTATTGTAGTAGCCAATGAACTCAGGTTTGTCTTATGAACAGATTATGTTGGTGGTATTCAGAGAACCAGCTTTTGACATTAGTTTTATACAGAACTGGCTTAAAAAAAACTGGATAGAAAGTTTTGAGCTGCAATGTGCTTCTTAAAGTAAATTGTACTTTCCACTTGGTAAATGCAAGATTATTATAGCCCTACTGGTAAGTGGGCAACAGGAAGGCCACTATTGTCTAAAGTCAATTCTCTAAACATCAAAAAAATGAGAACTAACAGAATCCCATAGAGAGGCTGCTCTCCAAGTCTTACTATGGACACTGCCCTCTATGCCTAACCTCCCACCACCCTGAAGATCTGTGGGGAGAGATAAGGACAGCTGGAAACCACAAACAATGGGGATATGAGAGAGGCATCGTTCCTCCTTGATCCACTGTCCTAATCTGTAAAACAGGATACTCTACCTTACAGGGACATTAACAAAAGACACAATCAAACATGGCAACCTATCTTAGATTAGCCATCCATTCCCTTCCAATTTTTTTATGCCTCAAGTGCCTAAGATACAGTCCACTTCAACAGGCAGAAAAATTTATACTGCTATTTTAGATGGCTTTCCATCTGCTTTCTATTTTGATTAACTATCCATCTAACAGTCTCAAATAAGTATTGTAAATTTTCTTTCCTTTAATTCATATCACTTCACAAATTTTCATTTGCCATAAAGGTTTAATTCCAGATTTGTTTACTTTTGTTAATGTTTTAGAGGACGTGCTATATATACTCTTATCAGGTCAGTAAGAATAAAGGGATGATTTGTTATTCAGAACCCATCCTTATTTTATACATCACTTTTACTCCATCTGGAACGTCCAAATGAGATTTATATTTGTTTTCCCTTCTTAAACTGTATTTGTATGTAAAGTAAAGATTGTGGTCATATATACATTTGTATTTGTATATACATATGTAAGTATAAAGTATATAAATATACTTCACACAAAATATAGATGTATATTTTGTGTACATGTGAGAATATTCACAGCCCTGGATTTTTTACATGTTGTAATGAATAGATTCAATTTTTTATAAATACTCTTGTATTAGTTTCCTGAGTTACAAGTCCCTAAATCACTACCATCTGTTTTTCAGAGTCTTATTCATATAACTAATTTTTCTTAAAATAATGATAAACAGGCAATGAAAAGAAGCTCAGGGCTCACTAGACAGAAGCAGAGATGAGAAAGCCTACAAGGTCGTAAACAAAGAGACCTGCTCTTAACTACTTGATCTATCAATTTCCTTTTCTTTCATCATTGTATGATCTTCATCCTTTTATCTTTCTCTGTTTTCATATGCCATGATACCACATAAACCCATCATCATAAGGTGGAAAGGATATCATGACAATCTTTACAATCTCTAATAAATGAATTAAGCTTCTGTGGGATAAAGTTTCATGTGAAACTGGTAGTTTTCTAGCAGACCTATTCCCAGAGCTCCAAAATTAGTGAACAAACAAGACAGGCAGCTTTAATAGTCACAGTAACATTTTGTCCCTTCCCAGAAGCCTCATTCTTTCCTCATCCACATCAGTACCCTCTCTAAGCATCCCAGAGACTAGACTATTCCCCCTACTCATACTGGAAGATGCTAATCTCTAAAAATAAAACTACACAATATTTAGCTCCTCAGGTCCATCCTGTACCTATTGCAAAATAGTTACAGAACATTTTTTCTTTATTGCCTTCAATGCATTGCACACAAGTATTAAAAGTAAAACCAAACAATAAATTGATATAACAGTAAGAAATGTTGTATTGCAGATTCTGTACCTTAAAAATTGTGTGATGTCTATTCTAAAAATGGATGGATAAGAATATGTTCCATAATTGTAGATACATAAGACAAACGTCCTGGCATAAGACGTGAACAAAAATCTTCTAGCAATCGCAATCAGAAATAGGCTTATTCAAGAATTGGTGGTTTCTGCAAGGGTAAGTAACACGTTGGCCTATTGGCAAGTGGTGGACAAGAAAGCCATGATAGTCAACATCCAATTCTATTCTTTGCAAGGATGATGGAAAATAAAAGAACTTTTTGGATTGTCCTCCAAGGTTAACATTGTACCACTGCCCGATGGGCTTAGCTTCCTTTTACATGAACAAATAATAATATTAGCAAAATCAAGGACAGCACTTGCCAGTGTAAATGAAGGAAATAACAGTGGCTCAATTTTAATAGCTACTGTTATGACTAGCACATTACATAGTTGCTCTTACCGCCACCAGTATAACTGAGGCAGTATAACAGTGATCAAGAGGATGGGCTCTGGAGCTAGACTACTGGGGAACATACCCTGGCTCTGTCACTGTGGAACCTCTCACTGCCTCAGTTTCCTCATCTATACAATCATAGGTTGCTGGGGGGGACTCAAGGGGATGTAATTCATGTAGTGTGCTTAGAACAGTGATTAGTATCTATTAAATGCTCAGTAAATACTAATATCCACCCAATGATCTAGAGATATGTACAAAAAAAAATTGTGAAATGATAAAATGTGATAAAATTCTGCAGTATTCTTTTCTCAAGAAAGTAACAAGAATACTGGCTTCAAACAAATATTCATTAGTAAAAATATAATTCCAACAATATAACCTTAATACTATCATCTTAAATAAAGAAGTTCGTTTAAAATACTTTGAATCTTAATTCGCATTTTCATTTAATAAAAATCCAGTTTTATTATAGGAAACAAAATTATGTTAAATGAAAGGTTTTATCTGGGCCTAAACAAGCATAAGGGCCTTACATTACACACCATAGTTACATAATTACTAGCAAAGGGCAAATACTTACGGAAACAGTGAAGGGGGTGAGCTTTTTCTTATTAATGGCTCTTTCATCAATTGTATCTGGTTCAGATAAGTTGATCATTTTGCTAAAGAGAAAATGGTACTAATTTAACTTAAGATTCCAAGAAATGCTTCTAGTTTATTTCTACAAGCAGCCAAAATAGTTAAATTTTGAAAAGTAATAGAAATCCATTTTTTAAAAAATATTATACCATAATTCATGTCAGGAACTTCGTAAAATAAAAACTAATATTCCCTATCCTAAAACAAATCCATCTCTCACTGCAGTATTAATTTAGCATTTTCCTTTTTTTTTTTAAGATTTATTTTTATTTATTATACATCCCCCCCCCACCTTTGCTTGTTCTTGCTGTGTTCATTTTTCTCTGCGTTCCTCTGTGTCTGCTTGTCTCCCCCTGCTGGGGCGACCTGCCGAGTCAGCTCACTGGCGCAACGGCCCGCCTGCTCGTGGGGGTTCGCCCTTGCTTGCGGGGGCTTGCCTTTGCCCACGGCAGCATGCCCCGCCCGCATTGGCATGCCTTCTCGAGGCGGTCCGCCCGTTCGAGGAGGCCCGGGGACCAAACCCGGGGCCTCCCATGTGGTAAACCGGCACCCTACCAACTGGGCTATACAGCCAGCCCCCACCCCACCCCCAATTTTTTTTTAACATTCCTACATTTTCTTTATTAAGTTTTGTCTTCATTTCACTTAATGATCATCAACATTCAGCAGCCTGAATGTAAACCAAGAAATTCTCAAGTGGTATGAACATTTCCCTAAAATTACTGTTGTAGAAAAATAAGGAGTCTGTCTTTATAAAATTTCAATAATTTGAACACTTGAAAAGAAATTAATATAAAATTTCTCCCTATATTTTGTCTTTTAAAATAAAGATAGGAAAATACCCATTCAGTTCATAATAGCATAAAGTGAGAGAGATCATATTGGAGGTGAAGGTCAAGGTATAATTAATATGTAATATCCTAAAAATTGATATCCTATACTCATTCAGGTAGGTGTGTGTATTTTTTTAAGCAAAAACACAAAAAAACTGGAAATAAATGTGCCAGGATGATAATACTTAATTGTGGTGGTTAGGAATATTGGTAATGTTTATTTTCTCCTTTGGAAATTTTCTGTATTTTTATAAACTTAAAATTAAAACGATACCTGTTTTGTACAAAGAAGTGTGCTGGAACTATAATATACACAACAAAGACAAATATGTGCCCTTAAAGAAGTTACAGACCGCAGAGAGCCAAGTATGATACAAGGATGAATTAAAACATTACTTTTATGTAAGCACACATGAGGCATATTTTCCTTCTACATTTCCTCATGTTCCTTTCCAGTCAATATTAACATTCCCTTCGAGGGAACTGGAAAGAGAAAACCCTTGAACACTGAAAAATGCAGCAGATGAATAACGCAATAGTTTCCTGTCATTATTAGGGAAATAGATGAAAAAGTCACCAAAAAATAAGGCACTGCATATGAGGGAAAATTTTAGAAAACATACATTATTTAATTTTCTATATGAAATAAGGTTTTGAAGAACTAAGTTTCTACTTGTTTACTAATTCCAAAAGACCACAGATACAATGAATTGTAGTTTTCATGGAATGCTCATCAATGGAGACACTCTGAACATGGCTCTCTTAACCCAGTGCTCTACTCACCAAAGAAGGATGCCGTCTGCGAGAGATCTGAAAAGACTGCCATCGCTGGGATTCATGGGTATGAGGTGCTTACAGTCAGGGTCATTCTCCAGGGCTTTGTTTATCCAGTTAACGAAAGCCACTTTTTCCTCCTCTGAAAACAGAAAATTCTGGTAGACAAACTCCATTTTACAAAACACACTGCACTATAGAAACAAACTTTTAAGTTTCTGTTCCAAGATAGTAAACGACTATTAACAAAACTCTATCAATGTGCTAAGAATATGGTGATACATGGGAAAATTACAACTGAAGTGACTTTTGCAGCAATGGCAAGAAGATATTATTTCAGTGCTAAGGGACAGCGATGGAGGGGTGTAAGGGGTATGGAATTTTTCCTTTGGGAGTAATGAAAGTGTTCTAAAGTTGACTGAGGTGATGACAACACAACTCTGATGAAAATAAGAGCCACTGAGTGTACACTTTGAATGGATTGTACAAAGCATGGGACCGTATAGCACAGGGAATCCAGTGGTGGATGATGGGCTATGGTTGGCAGGAGAATGTTCTCTCACTAAGGATAACCAATATATAATACTGATATAGGATGTTAATGATTGGATGGGTTGGGGGAAAAGCGCATCAATTGTATAGTATGGGCTGTAGTTAGTAGTGGTGTTTTGACTATGCTCTTTTACAGTTTGTAGCAAATGTTTCACAACGACGTGGGGTGTTGGTGGTGGGGAGAGGTATGGGAGCCTTGTATGATGTTCTGTATGTTTGTTTTGTAAATTATTTTCCTATACACTTATTTTTATGTATGTTTATGAATGAAGATATACTTCGGTAAAATTTTATTTTAAAAATTAACTTAAAAAAACAACAACACCTCAACTAACACACCAAAGGGTCTAAGAAAAGGAGAAAGGAGAACTAATTCCACTTTTTCACCTGATGTATTAGGGGAGAGCAAGCTACATATCTTAAATAAGTACAATAAATATTTGGTTTCATTCTAAATCTCTTTCAAAACATGTACTGCTTCTGAGAGCTACTGAATCAGAAGCAGACCATTAGAGGCCAGATATATATGTATGTATATTTTTAAACAAGGAAAAAATATAAAAGAAACACATTTCCACAGCAATGAATTCCAGGGGGCCGGCTGTAGCCCAGTGGATAGGGCGCCGGATCACCACATGGGAGGCCCCGGGTTGGGTTCTGGGGACCTCTCCAAAGTGGGCTGACCATCTTGAGATGGGTGAGCCACCGTGGGCGGGGCAGAGCCGCCGTGGGAAGGGCAAAAAAAGCCGCCACGGGCAGGGCAAGTCACCCGGGAACGGAGCAGATTCTCCGATTCTCCCATGAACGGAAGCGGAGCTGCCTGTGAATGGAAGCAGACCCGCCCGCGAACGGAGCAGAGCCGCCTGCACAGTGACCTGACTTGGCGCGTCGCCGCAGCAGGGGGAGACAGAGCAGACACAGAAGAATGCAGAGAAATGAACACAGCAAGAGCAAGCAGAAAGGGGGGGATATGTAACCAAAAAAAAAAAAAAGCAATGAATTCCACTCCAAGAAAAGATTCAGAGAGCTGTGACTCATAACTTACAACAGAAATGCAACATTCAGGCGAGAGTTATTCAAATTAATACAATAGCTCCATTTCTGTGGAATTTCTACAGTAAGAAAACAGACACGAATCTAGATATCAACACTGTGCTCAGCCATCTTTGTCATCAACTTCTCAACACTTGGCTTCTAGGGTGAGTACCCTGATATAGGCATAAAATGTTGATAGGCTATGCAATAGTGGAAATAGGAAGGAACTTAAAGGAAGGATGTTCTCCTGCTTTACTATTATTTATTCTGTAAATATAAAAATCACTTAAAAGTGCAAATCCTCAAAGGGAATAATTCCATTTTCCACCACAGAGTAGCATATAGTGAGCTGGCCTTATTATTCCCTAGTTCCTAGAATTAGATATTTTTTTCTTAGGACATATTTGGCAGGTACTACCCCCAAGTTTAATTGATTTCACACACACATATACAGAGTCAATAAGGGTACAAACATTTATTTATAATTCTCTTTTGTTCAAATCATAATCTGCCTTGCTATCTTCTTGCCTCACCACACCGCCACAGGGACTTAACAATCCAGCAATTTAAAGTTCAGAGATTTAGATCACTAAGATTTTGTGCCTGCTGTGATGGTTAGGGTAATATGTCAGCTCGGCCAGGTAGTGGTGCCCAGTTGTTTGCTCAAGCAAGCACTGGGCTAATTGTAATACAAGGGTATTTCATGGACTTTAATCTCAATGAACTGATTGCATAAATGGCTGGTTACAACTACGATCAACTAAGGAGATCCCTGTCAGCAATGTGTGACATCTCATCTAATCAAATGAAGGCCTTAAAAGGGGAAGTGATTCAGCATTCAGTGAGAGAATTCCCATCGCGATTTCAGACAGCCAGCTTCTCCTGGGAACTCATCAAAGACCTTCATCAGTGCCCGGGGTATGCAGCCTGCCCTACGGAATTTGGACTTGTGCATTCCCATGGTTGCGTGACAGATATCTCCTGTTGATTGTTTCATTAGAGAGCCCTGACTAATACACCTGCCATCAAAGGGTTTTAGTGTAATGATAAGATATAACATATGCAAATAAATACAGTGTATGGGAACTATGCACACCATTGTGTGATATGTACAATGTTTTAAAGATCGTAAAGAAATAATCACTTCTGGTTGGGGTGATCAGGAAAAGCCTTTATGGGAGAAGTATTATTTGAAAGATAGGTTTTTAGTAGGTGAAGATGGGCAGGAAAAGGGAAGACGTTCCAGGTATGGGAACCACTTCACAATTACTAGTATAGCTATAATAAAAAAGACAGACAATAAAAAGCATTGCCAAAAATGTGGAAAAATTAGAACCCTCATATACTCCTAGTGGAATTCTAAAATTGTGCAGCTACTTTGCAAAAACAGTTTGGCATTTCCTCAAAATGTTAAACATAGAGTTACTAAAAGATCCAGCAATTTTACTTCTAGGTATATACTTAAGAGAATTCAAAACACATGTGTATGCAAAAATTTGTACTCAAATGTTCAAAGCAGCATTATTGATAATAACTCAAAAGTAGAGACAACTGATGAATGGATAAACAAAATATATTGTTCCTACAATAGAATATTATTTGGCAATAAAAAGGAATGAAGTACTGATATATGCTACAACACAAACAATGCAAACATTATACTAAGTGAAAGAAAGGCCATATACTATATGATTCAATTTATATGAAATTTCAAGAATAGGCAAATCCATAGAACTAGAAAGTCAATTAGCTCCCAAGGGCTTGGGAGAGGAGGGGAGTGACTGGTAATGGGTTTGTGTTTTCTTTTGGGGACATTGAAATGTTCTGAAATTAGATAGTGATGATGGTTGCACAACTCTATGAATATACTAAAAACCAATGAATTGTATACTTTAAAAGGATGAATTTTATGGTATATGAATATATCTCAATAAAGCTGTTATTTTTAAAAAGGCATTCAATGCTCCATATCTTGTCTTAGATAATAGTTATATGAATGTAATATGTAAAAGTTCATCAAGCCATATACTTGAGATTAGTGCACATTACACATTTTACTATGCACATATTGTATCTCAATAAACAAGTAAAAGAAATCTGTGGTGACAGATGTCCAAAAAATGTTTTTTTCCTATGGTGATACATGGGAAATTACAACTAAGGTAACTTACAGATGACAGTTAACAGTAATATTGTAATATGCTTTGCCATTGCCAGGAAAAGAAGATATTATATCAATTCTAAGGGACAATAGGGGGTATGGGACTTTTCCTTTTGGAGAAAGGAAAATGTTCTAAAATCGACTGAGGTGATGACAGCACAACTCTGTGATGAAAATGAGAGCCACTGAGTGTACACTTTGAATGGACTGTACAAATCATGGGACTGTATGACAGAGGGAATCCAGTGGTAGAAGGAGGACTGTGGTTAACAGGACAAATATGAGAACATTCTCTCTTTAACTATAACTATAACTAACACAGGGTGCTAATAATCAGGAGGGTTGGGGGAATGTACACCAAATGTAAGATATGGGCTATAGTTAGCTCATAGTTTGTAACAAATGTTTCACAACAATGCAAGCTATTGGTGGGTGGGTGATATATGGAAGCCTATATAATGATTTGCATGTTTGTTTTGTAAGTTCACAACTTTTACCATACACTTACTGTATATAATGTGCATGTATGTATGATATATTTCAATAAAATTTTATTTTAAAAATTTGAAAAAAACCTTTTTTTTGTTCTGGGGAGGAGTAGTTACTGGGAAGGGGCATGAAGGAGCCATTGGGGATGATGAAAACGGTCCACATCTTGACTTGGTTGGCAGGAACATGGATTTAGCTACATGAATGTACACATATGTAAAAGTTCATTGAGCTGTACATTTAAGATTACAGCACTTTGCTAAGTATATTTTATACTTGAATGGAAAGGTTTTATTTTTTTAAAGCCATTTCAATAGGATAGACAGGCAGAAATAGAGTTAAGAACTGAATACCTTTCCAAAAAAAAAAAGAAAGAAAGAAAGAAGTCATAGACGACTGCCCCTATCACTACTTCTCTAGGGAAAAAGCTTTTTTTGGTTTCGGTTTGTTTGTTTTTTTTAAATACAGTGGGTGTGAGAAATCTGAGCATGTTGATAGCGGAAAATCCAGTTGAAAGGAAGAGAATCAAGAGCAAGGAAGAAAGGATAATTAACAGAAGAAGGAAATAATATCTAAAAAGATTCAGAAAAAGAAGAAAAGTTACCAGGAGTTTTTGTCAAAAATCTAAACAGCAGGGGAGCGGGTGTAGTCCAGCGGTTGAGTGGCTGCTTCCCATGTACAAGGTCCTGGGTTCAATCCTCAGGACCTAAAATATATATATATATCTAAAAAGCATAGTATTAATTATGTTTATATGAACAAAAGCAACGTGGCATCTCAACCCTGAGGCAGGCTAAACATGAGGCAAGTCACCTCATCTTTAGAGTTAATGTGACTGGATTTCCCACTGGGCAACAATCCAGTGGTTCTATCAGATTAAGCAAATCAGATGCCATGCTCTCCAGTCACTTTGTTGCTTGATAAAAAATGAATCAGGTATCTCAGGTCCTGGAGAATGGAAGGGGAAAATGCTCACACTAAGTCTCTCCACCATTCTCAGATCAGGTCTTAAAGTCACCTCACCACTCAGGACAGAAAATCCATTCCAAGGACATTATTAACACATCCAATGCTGAAGTATAAATGACTTCCATTTTGTTGTGTCTAATCTCTTTGATACGCACTGATTTCAATAACGCCAGGATTTTTCATTTTGACATCTCTGAAATTGAGATGCATTTCAAATTTGATGGCATGTTATGATTTAACTTGCAGCATTTCCCCCCTTCAGTGGTATATAAAATAATAGTGTGAATTGATGAAATATGGTACTTACTGAATTAATCCATGACCAAGAGATCAAATTTGGAGCGGCAGTTACCTGAGTAAGAATGCTGTGTGCCCTCACTGGAAATGGCTGAAGTTCCTCCAATAGCAGTAATCCCTTCCCTCTTGTTAATTATTTTGCGGAATGTTTTGCTGATGTCTTTGCTTTTTAATTCCTGCATTAGCTGCAATGGGATTTAAGAAAAGTTGACCTTTAATCAGGTAATCACAAAAAGACGTGATATGAAAGATAGTTTTTAAGACTTCTTTATCTATTTGGAATGACACCAAAATAAATATTTATCGGTTGTTCTTAATGCACTTATTGCTTGTGTATATAGGTAGCTTTAGTGTCATTTTACCAATAGCACAAATCTGCCAAATGCTTGTACCCCAACCACTAGAACAAGTTTTGTTTTAACTAAGATTAAACCGAACACACTGAAATTATGCTTCTTGATACTGAAAAGCTCAAATGACTGACTGAACATCTCAAATGTATACAACATTAAAGTAAATGAGTCAGCTCTTGTAGGAAATAACATAAGCTCTCATAACAAAAACTCTCCCGGTTGTTTTCTTATTGGGTTCATAGAGACCGACAAGACCGATTTCAATCAGTACTCCGTGGAGCAGCCAGAGTGACTTTTCTAAAAATAAAAATCTGATCATGTCTCTTCATACTCTATTATTCCCACTTCACTGGCTTCCCATTGCCCTTCAGAGAAAAACAAAAA
>PVKH010016760.1:0-15629 GCA_004027955.1 Chaetophractus vellerosus
GTTGTTTAGGCCACTAAATTTGTGTTAATTTGTGTTAATTTGTAATGGAGCAATAGAAAACTAATAAGCACTATTGTAGGCTGAATAAGGGCTCCACCAAATATGTCCCAGTTCTAATCCCCGGAACCTGTGGATGTTACCTTATATGTTAAAAGGGAGACTTTGAAGATGTGATTAAGATAAAGAACTTGAGAAGGGGAGATTATCCTGGATTATCTGGGTAGACTGGATATAATCACAATAGGCCTTATAAGAGGAACTAAGGAGGACAAGGTGATGTGAAAATGAAAGCCTAGACTGGAGTGAGAGGCTTTGAAGATGGAAGAAAGGGCCAGAAGCTAAGGAATGTAGGTGGCCACTAGTTGCTGAAAAAAAGCGAGGAACTGATTCTCCCTTCAGTGCTCCAGAAGGAACTGGCCCTGCTAACACCCTGCTTTCACCTAGAACTGTGAAACTGATTTTGGCCTGCTGACTTCCAGAACTATTAAAGAATAAATCTGTGTTGTTTAAAACCACTAAATATTGGGAATTTCTTACAGCAGTGTTGCTTGGCCCAGTGCCTACCGAATGTGTCTGTCATTCTGTGTACTGGACTATTTACTCCAGTTTAGTGTCTGCTGTGCTGTACATGCATTGCCATGTGATGTTGAAGAAGATGTGTTACTTCATTGGGACTTGTGAGTCAGGTGGCCAAAATCAGAGCTCTGCAAAAGGAAACCAGAAAACAAGTTGGTTCTGATGAAAACTTACTAACAGGAGATTTCCTGAAAAAAAATAAGAAACATGGGAGCAGCCCCTCTTGTCTCTTGGAAAGTTGTATGTTAATTTTTCAGGCTTTGAAGGATCACACTTTGAAGACATCCTGGCCAATTTCAGAATTACAGTTTTGGAATTACAGCTCATTCTTTCATGTGAGGAAGATGCTATTTATGCCCATGGAATACAGCAGTTAACAGGCTCCTATGGAGATGGAAACAATGACTTGGTCCCCTTTACCACAAACTCAGTCAACTGAAATAACCATTCAGGCTTCCCAGCTGCTTTCAGATTTTCACTACCACAGGAGTTTGTCCTTTACATCATGACAGAAGAATCCCTGCATTTGTCTTCTGCTGTGACCATGCATTTTTGCTGAATCACATTTTTTCTTTCCAAAGGAGCTAGCGTGTAAGAATTAAAAATGACAATGGGATTTAATAGCACTTATTAGTAAAATAAATTTCTAGCACCTTTTTCAAGAGTTTATTTTCTTGCCAAACAGTTTGACCTAAAAGAGAATCACTAAGTGAAGCTTATAATGCCTTTATATGTATTAAGGTTGATGAAATTTACATTTTGTGAAACATGACAGTTGTATTGGGAAGGCATGTGTGTGTGTCTGTTAAGGCTATAACATGTAAGGATATGATAGATCCTATATCTGCCTCATATATTTCATTCTGTTACACTCAGACTGAGTTATTTGACAGATAACTTTCTCTCCCATGGCCTCATATAAAATAATCACGTTTTCCCCATTGCCAAAAGTAATTTGAGGTCAGTGCACTGCTCTCCTTGTGTCCTGAAAGAGTTAATGTAGATTTCAAGAAAGGCACAATTTCCTGGCTAATGGTATTTTTTCATAAGAATTATTTGGCTTTGTGCAATAGGTTTTCATCTTCCTGCTCTTTTGGTTAATTCAGTTGAATTTTCATCCAATCTACATTGTTTTATTTTAATTGCAGTCAATCCCTCATCTTACAAACCTGTTCTGTTCCAAAAACTCATTTGTGAGTTGGTTATTTGGAACTTAGAAGGTACTTTTCAGTGGAAAAATAACAGCTACAATTGTTAGGTGTGTTCCCAGAATATCCCACAGAAGCCAACTGAGCTATAATGTGCCCAAATATAGTGTTCCTGCTGCTATCGAGACTAACCAGCATGCACAGCAGTGCATATGGGTGGCTCATGCTTTTCAAGATCCAAGTTGGGAGGCCTGGCACCCGTTCTTTTACTGTAGCCTGTTATGACTGAGGACTCCCTTATCTTCACTCCTCCAACTTAAGTGGATGGAAAATTAGGACATGCCCCGATATAATCCAGTAGCAATTTCTCATTGCTTGGGTTAGGGGTTGGTGCAGAAGGTAAAGTACTTGAAGGACCAGAGGTTTTACGTGATAGGGTTTAAACATTGAGATAGAGGCAGAGAGTATGAAGAGTCAGAATTGTTTGTGGGTCATAAAAGGTGTGGAGAGGTTAGGATGAGGAGTGGGGAGAAAGGATGAGAGCTAGGTAGGTCAGTGGGTGGGTAAAGAACTAAAGCTAGCTTAGGTTGAAAGACTCCTGCAACCCTCACTCACTGTTCACAATTTCAAATCCAGGTCCAGATTCAGATTCAACCAGGTAGGACTGATTGGTTGAGAGTTGGAATTTTCTAGTGGTTATAAGAAGCAACCCACTTTTTATGCCTTCTCTTTTTCCTCTGAGACTTGCTGAGGTGGAAGGAGGGAGACCAAGAGAGAATCTCAGTAAAAGTGAGAGAGGAGTTTGGGGAAGTATGTATTGATGTTGCATCCAAATATTAAATTGTGTTTTATAAAATATTACTCTTCAAGTTTCCACTTTCACTAGAATAGCATGGTAAAAATAGTTTATTATTGTCAGAATTTGGAATATTCTAATCAGTTATTTTATAATTAACTGAAATAATCATCCTATATATAAATATAGGTTACAATTAAAATGGATAATTTTATCTTTTTAAAAATAAAAACCTCAAAAATAAATAAATAAATAAATAATCTTGATGACAGATAAATCTGATTTTATTTATTTCTCTTCATTGAATATTATAATTTTTAGCATTCTCTTTGGTCTACTAGACCTCATATATAAAGTAGAGTTGGAGTTTTTCTTTCTTTCCCTAGTCAGGCCTTTCATTAAAGAATGGTAAGATCTTTTATCAGTGAGATGGCACTTAAGGGTGTATTCTGCCAAACTTTACTGGACTTGAGTTTCATGTTTGCAAAATAAGCATAACGTGAAAACCATTTGCACCATTACCAGTTGTGGTGGTTTGAAACTGTCTGTACCTCAGGAACTCATGTTTTTAAAGTTAGTCCATTCCTGTGTGGGTGAACCCATTATAAGTAGGACCTTTTGATTAGGTTGCTTCAGTTAAGGCATGACCCAGGGTGAGTCTTAATCCTTTTACTGGAGTCCTTTGTAAGAGAATAAAATTCAGACAGTGAGAGAGAAAGCCACAGGAAACAAGAAACTGAAATCAACAAAACCTGGAAGTGAAGGAAGAGATCAGCAGATGCCACCATGTGCCTTGTCATGTGGCAGAGGAGCCTGGGATCACTGGCAGCCAGTCTTCCAGGAAGAAAGCACTGCCTAATGATGTCTTGATTTGGATATTTTTCTCAGTCCCAAAACTGTAAGCTTGTAAGCTAATAAATTCCCACTGTTAATAGCCAACTCATTTTATGGTATCTGCTTTCGGCAGTCTAGCAAACTACAACACCCAAGATAGGTTATAAGGCCACCCTTCCTCAAGATCCCTTAAAAGGCCTTCCAGCCTCTCCCTTGGCATGTATCATCATTAATATGATCTCATAAGATGTTTACTAACCTCTCTAATGATATCTATCATACTTCCCCTTTTTGTTTCAGAAATTCAATTTTTCCCTCTTTTGGGGATCCTTCCTATTGACTTCGACTCATGCCTAAGCATTAGCCATTTAAGACACACAAGTGTATGCTTTTCCCACTACTCTGTCTCCTCTCCATAGCCAAGTTGATCTATAGGAACAAATGGCCTACATCTTCAATCCAGAAGACTGTTTTTCAGTCAATATGTCAGTTTTCTTTTCTCAGGGTAAGGCTGCATATTAAGTAACCACAAAACTTCAGGGGCAAACAATAGTAAGCACTTATTCAGTTCTCGCATCTGTGCATCAGCTGAACGGTTGGGCTCTGCCTCACTGTCTCTCAGTGAAGAGAGAGAGCCACAGAAGCAGGAAGCTGGAAGCAACAAAACCCAGAGGAGAAGGGAGAGCCCATCAGACACCACCATGTGCCTTGCCACGTGACAGAGGAGTCCAGGATTGCCAGCAGCCAGTCTTCAGGGAGAAAGCATCGTCTAATGACGTCTGATTTGGACACTTCTCTCTGCCTCGGAACTGTAAGCTTGCAAGCCAATAAATCTACATTTTAAAAGTAAACCCATTTCTGAGATATTGCATTTTGGCAGCCCTCAGACTCAAACAACACTCTTTCAGCTACAGCAACAATTTCACCATTAAGCTGTATTAGTTGCATTGCCTAAATTGCTCTGGAATCCATCTGCTTCTTTCTATCAATATGGTTCCTACCATAGTTTAGTCTATCATCTTCTCTTGCCTGGACTATTGTAATAATTTCTGAACCCCATCCCCTCTTTCCCACATCTAATCTGTTCTCTGCACTACAATCAGAATGATCTTATTGAAAAGCAAGTCTAATTAGCCCTTTTTCTTTTCAAAATACTTCAGTAAATTCCCGTTGAATAGAGATAAAACAACTAACAGATCTACACATTTCTGTCCGTATCTCTTCCCATGCCCTCGTAACTGTTTGAAATTGAAGTTAACTAAGAACATAATTTGAAACAAGGATTATGTAGGTAAAAGTGAAAGTGAAGCAAGGAAGCAGGAGTTAGGGAGTGGGGAGACCGAGGCAGAAAGGAAGGAAAAGCCTTATGAGTGCTTCACTGAGGTTGTCACTATAGGCAATGTTGGCTTGACTCTGCAGGCCTCTGGGAAGTTTGTTAAACGGAACCCAGGGTTATGTGCCTCAGGAATGGGCAGCTAGTGCCATGTATCCATTGGCTCACCCATGAGTGTCTAACCCCTCTACATTTGGGAGCTACACCTCTGCACACCCATCCCATCTTTGCCTAATGAACTCTTACTTATGTTTCCTATCCCACTTCATTCCTGTGGCTGAGAACTCTTCCCCTAAAACAAACAAGTTCTTCCAGCCTTCCCAACGAGACCAAACGACTACGATGCACTCTCACAACACTCTGTATCCCTCCTTTGTATTGCTGAGTGCAGTGATGAGTTTGCATTTTGAATCAAGATCTCCTCACCACTGGACTGCAAGCTTGAGAGGACCAGGAGCCATGTCTGTTTTTGCTCATCTTATCTAATCAACTACCAACCTACCTGGCTATGGACGTAATATACATTCAATATATTTTCAATGAATGTATGAGTGTGTGGGTACATGCATATGTTTGTATACATGCATGTAAATTTATAGTGAGAAGGTTTGAATAGTCAGGACTTAAGTAAGGTCACTAACAATGTAAGAAAAGGTTACCATTTTTAATCAAATTTCTTGTTCTATTTTTATGTATTGCATTCTTCTAGTCCTTATGTAGTCAGATTATTACAGGCACACTCTACTTAAAGGAAGTCATTTTGACAATAGAAGAAAATATAACATTTATTTTAAATCATCTTGATTGATCTTACAGCTAATAGTATTGGTAACTCTTTTCTAAAGAAAGTAACCACTATGCAGAGATTTTGAGTGAATTACCAGATCCTAGAAGACAGTCCTGTATAATCCTGCATTAATCACTGGAGAAGAGCATCACATTTGGCAGTGCTGGGTAATTTGATGAGTTGGGTACTTAAAAAAACATATATCCTCTGAAACATCTAGTCCAAATCATGCATTTCTTCTTCTCAAACCAGGAACTGTGATTTTATAACAGGAAGCATGTTGTGAAATGAAAATAAATCAGTTTTCAGTCTCTGGCTTCATGCTGATATAAGATAATCACAAACAAAAAGGGACTGGAGGGGCAGGTGAAAATCTACATAAATTATATTTAAAGAAAACAAAATATTTTAAAGAAGTTAAGCTACCAATAGCAAACTATCAATACTCAATACATGATTTCTGCAGTTCTAGTTATCATGTTATGTGTCATGTGAGCCAGCATTTATTCAACAACTACTGATTAGACATTTGTCATATGGAGATAATATGGAGCTTCTGGTAAAGAGGATGGCCAGGATCTCAACCTTCACAGAGTTAATGATATAGTTGACTTTATAATCAGTGAAACTATTTTTCTAAAATCATCTGCACAGGACGATCATAACCTGATCATTTTTTAAATAGCATGGAGTAATGCTACAGCCATATGCTTCCAGTTTGGTCTCAGACCTCAACCACTAAGCAATTTTTAAATGGATTATTAAAATGGAGGATTGATTATGAGGGTAGTTGTATCTGTGAACTTTCTCCTGCCAACGAGTGGGAGCTTATAGTCACTTTCTCTCATAGAGTTTGTGGGGAGGGGCAGGGTGGTGATGGTGGGAGAGAGGATATTTAATATCTAGTAGGTCAAGAGTATTTCTTTTCATCTGGTAATTGTCACATTTATGTATGGGACTATAAGTTGAAAATGGCGTGTAGAGCCATGAATTGAAATCTTTGGGACCCTGAAACAGGTGCCCCAAGAATGCTCTGTTCCCTAGGGCAAGCATTGTGAAAAATATTTCCTTTGGCTTACTACTGTACATTTGAAGTTGGGGAATATCTGTTTTCTATGATCCACAAACTACTGCATGCAAGACATTTTTATGTACAATGGGTTTTACTGAGGGATACCAATAGTTTGGTGGGCCAATGTGAATTTAAAAGATAACAGTTTTTGTTGAGAACCCCAAAAAGAAATTTTCTTTTTTCTTTCACATTAATGTGCATTAAAATATTTTTCAAGTACCATGACCTTAAAAATGGCTCACAAAGGCAGTGCTAGTTTTGTCCCAAGGGACCTCCTGGCTTACTTCTTCTTAGCTGACAATTCAGCAACCTAGGTAGCACCTTTTGCCTTGGTGGGGTGGCAACTATAGTTCAGGGTGCATTTTCCAAATTCTTTATCTGAGATCATCTTTCTAAATTAGGGTATGTGGAGGAACTAGAGTGTTAAGTGCTGGAGCGAAGACTCTATCAGAGTTAGGTAATCCATTCTCTTCTGTTGCTCTTGTACTCTGGCCTTGGGTTATTTTAGATGACACCATCAGCCATGTTCTCATTGCTTCTGCTTTGGGCCATTTCTGATGAGGTCACTATCAGCTGTGTTCTCATCCTTCCTTCTCTGGGGCATTTTGGATGAGGGTGCTCTCAGGCACATTTCTTGCCTCATGTACTTGATAATGCCATAATTGCTGTTTAAATCACATACAACTGCCTAACAGTTTTTCATATATATGTTTTTCACTTGTAAGTAAAAAGACCTAAGAATTGCACCCCTCATGAATATTGACTGCATTGAACTTTGATCAAGAAAATCTGGTAAACTCAGTGACTTTATAATCTTATCTACCAGGAAAAAAGGACTTAGTTTATGAGAGGGTTACTTAGGTTGCTTTTGAGAGGGTCAAATTCTAGTACAAGGTGTGTATATTAGTCAGCCAAAGGGGTGCTGATGCAAAATACCAGAAATCTGTTGGCTTTTATAAAGGGTATTTATTTGTGGTAGAAGCTTACATTTACCATGCCATAAAGCGTAAGTTACTTCCCCCACCAAAGTCTGTTGCCACGTGTTGGAGCACGATGGCTGCCAACGTTCAGCCTTTCTAAAACTTCCCCTAAATCTCCATGGTCCCAGCTTCTTCCAATATCAGCTGTAGGCTGGAATAAGTCTCATCTCTCTCCCGGGTCTCCTTTCTTTCTGGGCTCAGCTGCTCTGCTCTCTCCCATGTGTTTACTTCCTGGGGCTCCAGCTCAAAATTCAAACTAAATCTTCTGCCTTGTCATTTTCTCTTTCAATATCCCACTACATGGCCCAATCAAAGCCTTAATCATTATTTAGTGAAATAAAAATGAAACCTCTGAATCCAATATACTCTAATATGCCTAGAGAAACAAACCAGTTTACAAACATAATCCAATATTTATTTTTGGGACTCATAAATAATGCCAAACTGCCACAGTGTGGTATATGAATATTATTGCTGAAGTGAATAAATCAGAATTGTTTATTATATTATTCTTTGTAAATATATATATATTCCTCTTTGGGGGTACAACATAGTTCTAAGAATCTTATAGATTTCTGGGTCATCATGCATGAAATTTAAGAGGAAATAAATATCCCATCAACAGGAAGAGTCTCAAGAAACCCATGATTGCTCATATTCTAGACAGTTGGTATATATTATACTCAATTTGGTTGATTTTGCTTACCTGAGATTCCTGTATCTTTTTAAAATTATCTTTTAAGACTTACTCGCATCATGGGTCAGTAAGGGAGATTTAGTTTAGTTGATTCATTCTGTTTTCTAAATTTATTAACTGTATCTTTATCACTCTTCTGTAATCCTTCAGTATTTTTTCATTTTACTTAGGAGGAAAAAAAAGAGTCTTACTGAGACTTTTGCGGCCCTGTGCAATTTGGTCTCTACCAGAGTCTATCTCTTGCCTCTCCCTGCCACACTAAACTCTAGCCATCTTGTCTCCCATCAATTCCTAAAAAAACATCAAGCTCCTTCCTACCTCCAAGTCTTCCTGCTTTCTATTCCCTTTTCCTAGGTTACTCTTTGCATAGTTGACTCCTACAAGCTTGAGCTTAAGCATAGGCCTTCTTCAGAATGAATTTGTCCAATCACCTATCCAAAATCAAAGATAAAATGTATTAGTCTTCTCACAGGACCCGTTTATTTTCTTTATTGCATTTAACATGGCATATGGCTTTAAAAAAAATGTGTTGGCTTCTCCCATTAGGCTATGAGCTTCATGAAGGTAGGACATTTTCTATCCTCACTATTGATTATATTCCTGGTACTCATAATGTTCTTGACACATAGTAAGTGATCAAAAATAATTTTTAATGGATGAATTTTAACTAGAATTTGGAAACTTTATCAGCTCCTTCATGGTTAATGATTGACCTCTTTTTCTAATCTTGATCTGATGAGGCTTTAGCTCACATGCTCCCAGCTTTATGAAAATATTTCTAATAAATAAAATTCTAACTGTTGCTGGTATTAACCTACATATATATCAATTTATTGAGAAAGGTGACATTTTAAAATTAAATATCTCAAAAAAATAAAATTCTCTTTTATAATTTGGTTTCTTTCATTTATTATCCTTATCATAATGGAAATAAGGAAGTGATACAAAGTTTTAGGACAGCCTAGCAAATAGTAATGCAGTTAAGATTTTAAAAGGAAATCACTTTCTTTCTTTCAGTGACAGAGAGCATTAAAATCTTAATTTACTGTATTCCATTTCTCTGTAGCAAATTGAAAAACAAAACAAAGTCATATTAGATGAATTCAGGGTCATATTACACTGAGATTTCCCAAGGAATTCAAAAGAACGATTCCATTTAGTTTCAAGAGATTAAAAAATGCCAATTTAAACTATAATGTTATTATTTTCTCAAGAAGACATCTTATTAAAGAAAATAGAGCCAATAGGGCTCTTTTAAGAAGATTATATGTAAACATCAGTTATTTGAGATTTATTGAAAGAGAAAAGTAAGCGGAGGAAATTTGAATTCTTGTGCCTTTTTTGTATATGTGTTTGTTTTGTTTTTTCAGAAGATCACTTGTTCCAGCAGATTTATCTAGCATTAAGTGTCACTTACTTCAGCAAGTATTTATAATATCATTATCCATTTTATGATAATTCCAAATTCTGTTTATTGTGGGAAGCAGAAGTAATCTGCATAGGTTGTTCAATGGCAGTTTCCCCCCAAGAGCGTTCCCCTAAGCTCCATTGCTTAGTAATGCATGAAGTCCTGGATTTCCTCAGCCACATTAAGTAGCTGGATGCAGGCATGTGAATTAGGTGATACTCAGCATATTTCAAAACATAGACTGAATATTTTTGTAAGATTGATTGGAAGGTAATTAATTCACATATTATTACAGATGCTCTAAAGCAGTTAGAGACCAAGTCCATTGGGGAACACATTACCTGGACAGCACCTTAGAAAAGTGAGCTTTGAGGTGCTGCTATCTACTTGTGCAGGGAGGATTTGAGTCACAGCCCTGTGGACCCCGTTACTGTAAGGATATCACTGAAGATGCTGGGTATCTCTCTAGGATTTCCATATATCAAAAATAGCTGTTATCCTTAGTTACTGGTTTGCTTTTTCCTTGAAAACAGTTGTCATTGATCTTTTTTTCTGTTTAGGTGGGCTTCTAGAATTCTAAGAACCAAATTTGGGGGTCCACATGTTGTCCCAGCATTTCATGGCATATATCTATGTACAAATCTACCTGCTCTCACCATCTTACTTTCCCTCACCTTATCTCCTTTTTCTTGCTCATATTTAATTCATTGTATCTTGCTTAATTATATACTTTCTATTAAGCTGACTTAAATTCCTTTTTGGAAGAGGTGGGTTATTAATTCATTAATTACTGTATAGATTGCTTGTCTGGCTTATTGCAATTTTCAAGTCATTAGCACAACAAGAGAATTTATAAAGTATTTTTGATATGCTATTAAGCATATCAAACTAGACTTTTGGAAGGTTTTACACTCTTCATTATGTTAATGCATCTTATATTTGTGTTGATTTCCTTAAACAATTTCAACAGCTCTGAAAGCTGTGGAGAGATTTTTAAAGATAAAATATGAGTATTTGATAGTATAACTGATCTAGTACAAAAATTAATTAATGATCTTGGAAATGACATCTCTAAAGTTTAGATAGAAATTCCATGTCATCATTTGCATAACAATATCATAATATGCTTTATCTTCATATTCAGACTGTCTCCAACATACAAAGAGATTCTATTACAAAGGTATATTTTAAAATTAAGTTATTTAGAGCTCAGAATACATTTTCATGAACTATCAATTTTCTAAATGGTGGCTAGGATCTTGTTAGCCTGTAAAATCTCTTTCACCCTTAGTATAGAAGAAATAATGTTAATTTATAGTAAAAAATTATAGAATATACTATTTTACATTTTAAATTAGAAAAGATCCCCCAAGATTTAATTTATTTGAATTTTGCCTAAGACAAAGGTGGTTTAATTAGAAGATCAGGGTGTATATACACAAGTTCATGCAGAATCTAGAAGGAAATTCTGAATATATTTAAAGGGATTAGAGATTATTGTACAGTTCAATTTCATTTTACAATATGTGATTTTTTCCTTTCTTGTTGTAAATATATCATTAGTGGCATATATTTCAGTTTATCAATCATGATTAAGTTCCCTTTCAACTTAAAAATGGAATGAGTAACAGAAGAGAGGAAGAGCAAAAGGAAGAAAGAATAAGTAGATTGATATTCCTGAGGCAACTGGGCCAAGGCTGAAGAAGAGAATATGATGTGATTAAGGGGAACTTTGTGGGTATGAGAGCAATTTACTGAGGTGGCTCTGAATGCACCATAAGAATTGAAATCATGAGGGGTGTAGAGAGGTCAGATCTTGCACACAGCTCTCTTAACGGGATGATAAGAAGTGCTGATGGAGGGCTGTTGGATCACACAGGTCCCTTATCACCAATAAGCTGAAGCCAGAAGAGTCGGGTTGAAACAGGGTAGAGTGGAGGCAGGGAGAGAGTGCGCAGATGAAAATTTCTTCCTTAGAGGTGTTTGCAATCTGGGAAGTGCTTGTACTTATCATCTTCAGCACTAACTTACTCTGGGCATATCTGATACTATAAACATACAGAAATTATTTAAAGTCTCCTTTTCAGTGTGCAGAGCTGAACATGAGGCCTGGGTACATAATAAAGAATCTATTAATGCTAGTTATTATCTTCTGGCATTTAATACAATTATCACTGGAAATAATTCCTTCTCATTACTTATTATTACCAAACATTGTCTTCTAAATTTTAAGTTAAATTAGAACAGAAGTTAAATTAATTTAAAACAACACAGGTGGCTCTCTTTAGGCCCTCCATCCCAGTTCATTTAGCACCTCATTCCCTTCCGGGTCTTTTGATCTTCTTTGTCCTTGGGTCTCCCTTCCTCTGCGCCGTTCTGAGGTCTCTCCTATCCCTCTCCCAAAATGAAAATATTTCCTTTCTGTGTCTTTACAGCCCTCCTCTCAAAGTTTTGCACTTTTCCTCTCCTTCTCTCTACTACCTAATAACTAGAAACTAGTGCCCCTGCTCTTTATCACCTTTTACTGCCAATTTCAAAATAGGGCTCATTTCCTTCAACTCTACTGAAATTGCTCTTATGGAAGTGACTACCGGTCTCCTTGGTACAGAATCCCATATCTTTTCTCTGTTCTTACTCTCTTGGATGACTGCAGCATAGAGGCTGTCAGCTACTCTCCTCTCACAGCTCTTCCTCCTGGTTTCTTTGACATCTCCTCTCACAGCTCAGTCAACTGCAATCCCACCCTTTCAAGTTCCATCTCATATGCTTCTTTCTCTAGGGAACCTTCTCTTTTTTTCCCCAGCAGTCTTCCAATACCATTTTGTCTTTACCTCTGCTGGAAAGCCTGTTTTCTTCTTTGATTTAGACTTATTTGGGTGCTATTGTGATCTCTGCCATGGACCTGAGAATGAAGTTCTTAAGAACAGGAAATTGTCTTTACATATCTGCAAAAATCCCATGGCGAGTAAATTCCCGATAAACATTTGCTAAGGATTGTTTTCTTTGGATGTGATCTATGGAGACATCCCATTGCTCTGCATTATTATTGAGGGAAAAGATTGACAAACTTCAAATAATTGCAAGTATCATGCTGGTAACTGTGCTCCATTTTTGGTGAACAGTCAGAATTTTATATATTTATTTCAATGGCTTTACTGCCCCCTCATCCCAAGTAGTTCTCACCTAAACTTATTTTTTCGTTCCCAAGATCCTCATTATGAGGTAGCTGTTTCAGCTCATTGACATGCTAGAGCAAGACTAAGAGTGCTGAGTCCTGATACTTGCTTCGTGTTTCTTGGGTTTCTCTCCTGGGGTGGTTTTTCTCTAGCTGCCCTTTTGAGACCACCAATTTGAAATGCAGTTTCCACCTGATTAGGCTGTAGATTAGTGTATTTTGAAAATATGTTTGTTGCCCTTGGATCTAAGATGCCCCTTTAAAGTCTCAATGCACAAACCTAGGAACTCATTACTTTGTAAGTGCTCAGGCTATCATGAAACTTTATCATGAAGAAAGTTTTATCAGCAATGAAGACAAATCAGCCAATGCTTATGCATTTTCTAACTGGCAAATTGTACTAATTCTGAATCACCACCATGTTCCCTAAATCTCTTTTCATCCCACCACAGGCAGATCTATGTGAGAGCCTTGCCTATTGCCTGTGATGATGGATGCAACCAAAGAGCTGTTCTCTGTACGTTCAGGGCCTCAGCTAGTTTTCATTGCCACCTGCTGAAAGGTTGCTCCCCTCCTTTCTTAGTTCTGCAAGATCTCCATGGCCTTCCCCAGGGAGAGGCTGTTTCCTCTGTGCCTGTCAGGAATGATGCAGCACTTTGAGCACAAGCCCCAATCCAGGCCAGCATGTAGCACATCAGGGATTCTCTCCTCTTGAACTTATCACCCTCAAATATCTGCACAAGCTTAGAAGACTCACCCATGAGTGGGATCCTGGTATCTCTTCACAAGTGACAGATTCTTTCTGTTCCTTTGGATCAGAAGAACTAATGGCCCTGACTCAATTTATAGCGGCAAAAAAAAAAAAACCACAAAAAAACCTAACCACAAACCCACACACAACACAACAAAACCCATCTACTTGGAGATATATATATATATAATCTTTTGGTCATAGGATTTGGCATGCCGTCATTCATTCACTCACTCACTTGCACATATTTCTTGGGCAGAAATATTTCCTTGGAAAGAATGCTCTACAGTAGTCAGTAGTCCCTGGTGATAGAGTACCTGTGTCATTATAGAACTCAGCCTCGTAAGTGTCACACAGACAGGTAAACAAAGCACAGAATGGTGTAGAAAGTGTAATAACAAAGACCCCTGCTTTGTAGAGCCAGTACTCACAAGTCCCCAGGAAGACTATTGCCTCCCTTGTGCCCTCAGTCTTGGGGTGGGAACTGCTTTTTACTATTGTTAGTCTCTTTGGTGCTTTGACATATCTTGAAACCTACCCACACTTTCTGTGGAGTCCCTTTATTACAGCCTCTGTACATCTGAGATGTATTGTTTATTGCTAGATTCCTGACTAGTACATTATCTAAGTGTCTTTTTTATTATACACCTGTAGCAGATAAACTCTGGCAAATCATGGGAATGGTTGACCTCACCCACAAAGAAAGCGGCCTGTGGACTACACCCTGTGAGGACTGTGAAATTCCTTAATGGATCCTTCATTTACCCTAAAACAGTTCCTAGGGTCTGGATGACAAGAAGTTATCATTACCACACATCTTGGATGAAACTCTATCCCATAAGCATTGTCCCAAACCTCTGGGACTGGCCTTGAATATTGCCGAACTTAGAAGGGGAGGGGAATTTGAAAGTTCAGAATTTGTACAAATTATATATGAATATGTCCAACTGCATAAGAAAGGCTGAATGATAAACTGGTAGCTGTGGTCTAACCTGAACATTCTTCTTCTATTTTATATATTTTTTCTACTTTTTGGGGGTGGAATTAGGATAAATTTTTTGATAGCCAAGGCACCCAGGAATGTGCTAGCCTTGCCCCCGGATAAAACTGTTCTTAGTGGAGCTCCCAAGAGAGTGTTCTGCAATCAATGGCAGTGAACCAGAAATCCAAGTGCTGCTTTAATAGTTGAGTCAGTACCTAGGAGCCTAGTGAAAGACTATGAGCCAGTGAAAGCTTCAGTTCAAGACTTAACAGGGTCTCCTGCTCTCTTCAACTTAAGTCTACAAATCAAGGAAGTGAAATATAGGTTTGTTCCTTATAAGAAACAGTGGCCCCACCTATTAGAAAATGTGACTCGATCCATAGCTCATGTCTGATAATCAAATTAGTAAGTCCTTTCTCACTCTGTTTCTCTCTATTTCTACCCACTCCCCTCCCCACACCCCCCCCCATGAGACACAGGAGTTGGTTGAAATAGGTTTGGTATGAGAACGGCTAAACTCCCTTCCTCTATACTCTTAGCAGTCCCCCGCCATCATATTTTCTTTACTGCCATACTTCATCAACAGACTTCTCTCTTCCTCACTTTTTGTTGAAAAGTGAAGCATCAGATAACTGAGGACCAATGACCTTGTATGACAAAGCTCACAACATGCCATCCTTAAATGTAGCCAAGTCAAGAATTCACCAGAAGTTCACAGGTAGGATTGTTTGTGGTGGTGAAAATGGAGGTGTTCACCTCTTCATTTCCATGGGAATCAGGAAATAAAATACTGGATTTTGAAGACACCCTAGAAATCATTTTGTTTAATTTTTTTACTTAAACATGTCTGGAGACCTATATTCGAGCAAATTCTTGAACATAAATCAATATATGAAGCAGGTCTGGTTCTGAATGAAGTTAGTTGGAAGTCTGAGTCTACATGGCAATGCCTGCGGCTCCTTCCCACGGTCACTACGGTGTTGACCCCTGGGAATCCTTAGTGCCTCATGAAGCCCAATTAAAAACCTTCCATTTGGAGTGTCACAGAAGTTAAGTGACCTGCTCACAGAAGTCAAGTGCCCTAGCTAGT
>PVKH010016761.1:0-15651 GCA_004027955.1 Chaetophractus vellerosus
TCCGCGTGGGCCAGCTCTCTGCTTGGGCCAGCTCGCAGGGTGGGCCAGCTTGCCTTTTTTTTTTTTATTCACCAGAAGGCCCCAGGAATCGAACCCTGGACCTCCTATATGGTAGGCAGGAGCCCAATCACTTGAGCCACATCTGTATCCCAGGGTTTTGTCTTAATTGGGTTTAGCCAGAGAAAAGTGAACACGCTCTAGTAGCTGTTCCCACATTTCTTTGTGTAAGTTCAGAGAACTCAGAAATGCTTTGCCTCCAGGCTGCACCCCAGGGGTCGAGTTTCACCAGCTCTAGGGGCTCCCCTTTGCTGTAGGAGCAGAGAGCCTCCTTATGAACGCTTTCAAACCCAGGCCAGTCCTGAGGAAGGGATGACCTTCTCCTACGGCACCAGAGACCCGTGGAAGGGGAGGCACTGCCCTGACCTGAGGAGCAGGGGCAGCAGCCCCAGGAATGGTGACCAAGTGGGGGTCGGGAGGCTTCTGGGCCTGGAGCGCTGCTTAGAAACTGTCACCCAACTTCAGCAGCTCCCCCCCAAACGCTCCCTGGTGCCTTCAGTCCCAGCAGTAGGAAGAATGACCCACTTCTTAATGCTGGGAAAACCATGCTGACAATGTCGACATGCAGGGAGAGAATGAGGCACGGGTGCCCCTTCCCCCACCCCTCAGGAGACAGAGAGCAGGCAGGGGTGAGCGCTTCGGCAGGGAGGACCTGGGCAGTGGGGGGCAGGGAAGACGGGTCCCCTGCCAGCTCTGCCGGGTGAAGGACAGATAACAGAGTGGGCCTGGGCAGGAAGCAGGAGGGGCTTGGCCTCCAGCAGGACACGGCTCGGCTATAGGAAGAGGCAGGAGGGTCCACCCTGCTGGGAGAGTGTGTGAAGCAGTCTGCCATGTCCCCGGCGGGGGCCACCTGACCCCCAGGAGAAGTCTCTGTGGGTCACAGTTTCTCGACACATTTAGGGTGTGTTGGGAAGGGAGTAGGTGAAGTGGAGAGAGCCCCGGGTGTAAATCGCCACTCTGCTGCTGACCTTGGTGACGAGATCGGGAAGATTCCTTAACCTCCTGGAGTCCCAGTTAGAAAAATAGGGATAAAATTGTGTATTGTGTGCACACCACACACACACACACACACACACACAGACACACGCCACTGCCACCACTACCCTCAGAGTTGCTGGGGTGCTGAGTGGAAGAAGAGGTGGAAAGAGCTGGCCTAGTTCTGGCGCTTTTCTCTTCACCTACAGCCAGAACCAGCCTTCATGGTGGGTTAGGGAAGCTGAGTTGGGCCGAGGGCATGGGCTAAAGGACAGGTTAGGGGTCCAGGGCTGGGGCCCCACAGACCTCCAGGAGGTGCAGAAGCCTGAGCCAGGCCAGTTCAGAGGGCCCTTAAGTAAGCTGGGAGGCCAGCAAGGCAAGGGCCAGTGACGCCCTCACCAACTGCATAGAAGCCCTGACCTGTGAATAAAAACATGAGATACCTGCTTTACAGATAAGGAAACTGAGGCTGAGAGGCTGGGCTCACAGTCTGGGCCTGAAGATGACTAACAACCATGGGCCACATAAGGCTGTAGGGAAAAGAGTTGCTGAGCTGATTCCTATCTCCTACCCATTACAAGCTGGGTGACTGGGCAAGTCGCTGCTCTTCTCTGATAAGGGTTACGAGTCCTTGCACATGCCTGCTATGGCTTGGGATAAAGCCAGGAGGATTATTGACATAGCCCTGTCCTCACAGAACTCATGGACACAACACACATCAAATCTCAACTGTGAGGAGTTCTAGGAAGCAGAAGGATATGCTGCTCTGACTCTGTAAGAGGGAGATTTGGCCTCCTGGGAAGGTCATAGAAAGTGTCCCTGGGGCAGAGCCACATGGGATGGAGTCTGAAGGATGAGTTTGACTTAACTAGTGAATGGTGGAAGAGAGAGCATGACAGGTAGAGGAAGCAGCATGTGCAAAGGGCCTGTGCATAATGAGTCGAAGAGGCTGAGAGGAGATGAGTACATTTGGAAGAGAAACAATGAGAGGGAGTGCCACACAAAGCCCCAAAGGCAGGGAGAGATCAGACAGGAAGGGCCTAATCATCCAAGTTAAAGAATTTATCTTTATCCCAAGGGCAGTGGGAAACCATGGAGAGATTTTAAGCTGAACATCCCTCTGGCAAGACCAGGTTTGATCTTGGAACACATTTCTTTTTATGCAGTGTGCAGAATGGATTGGAGGGACCCAGGGCAGGACTGGAACAGGTGGGGGAGCAGCAAGACTGGTTAGGAAGATTGTGCAGGCCAGAGAAGATGGTGGCTGGGCCTGGGCGGTTATGGTGATGATGGAAAGAAGTGGCTGGATTCAGGGGACATGGAGGAGGTGAAATGGACAGAGCCCAGTGACAGGCTGAGTGTGGTGGTGGAGACAGAAGGCAGTCTCGGAGGCGACGTGCCGGCTTTTTGGTCTGAGCCCTTGGATGGATGGTGGCGCTGCCTGCTCCCTAGAAGAGGGTCAGAGCTGAAGGGCTCTGAGTGGAACACGTTGAGTGTGAGATGTGTCGGGGACACTCCAGAAGACTTGTCAAGGAGGCAGTGGCTAAGCTGGGGAGAGATGTTTGGGAGGCAGCATCACGGGTGTAGCTACAGCAGTGGGGCTGGACGTGTCTGGGGTGAGGAGAGAGGGCTTGGATGGGACCTGAGGGGCCCTCACACCAACTCCCCTGTCTGCTCCATCCCCGCTCTTTCTCCACAGGCCTGCCCTCAGCTTGCCCTCCAGTTTCCTCGGTGAGCTCCCACCTGACTGAAAATGTGGGTGGGCAGGGGAGGGAATGGGGGTCATGGTAAGGTAGACTCAGACCCAGGCTTCCCATCTTGAAATCTGGGAACCCCAGCTTTGGGCATTGTTTTCCAAAAGGTCTGGAACTGCTGGGCTAAACAGTTTCCAGAACAAAAATATCTTTGCTTGAAAAGGTCTTTGATATGTCAATGTGCACAGTGCATCAACAAGAGGAGATAGAATAGGAGGCGTTTCCCAAACTTATTTGACCTCTGGTCCCTTTTGTGTGGAGACAGGAGCCATTCTTGGATCTGATGACCAATTAGGTAGTTCTCCATCCTGGCTGGCTGTGCAATAGAATTCCCTGGAGCCTAAAAGAAAATTACCAATGAGCTAAGGATACAGAGCCTCTGGGGTGGGGCCTGGGAACTGCGCTGCTTTTAAAGCCCACGTGATTCTGCAAGAAGGCCAAGGTGAAGATGGAATCAGCCTTGGCAGAGGAGTCCTCCACTGACACCTCTCCCAGTCCCCACAGGAGGGCTGAGCTGGGCAGCCAGGGCTGAGGGGACAAGGGGCCCAGCTCCCTTGGGGCACGACAGAGTCTGCATCTCCATAGCTGCCACTGCCCCCTAGCAGGGCTCCGTCGCTGTCCCTGCATTGAGGGGACGCTCAGGCTCTCTGCCTGCCAGGACCCTCGTGTCCCTCAGCCTCTGTTGCCTCTGGGCATCTCCTCTCACAAGTCTGGCCTGCCTCTGGCTTGGGGCCCAGAATCTGTCTGCAGCTTCATTGAGATGCCACCCCAGTGCTGCCCCAGTTCAGGATTTCAGGGCCTCCAGGCACCCACTCGGCCTTTTCCTGCTCCCTCTCTCATTCTGGAAATACACGACTCAGGTTCCCAGGAAAGATGGACGGGTTGCCTCTGCAGGGCACTTTTTTTGGGGGGCGGGGGGGCGGGGGGTGTTGGGGAGAGGCAGGAGAGACCTAGCTGAACCGAGGCAGGGAGAGAAGTATGGGCAGGGGTCAGGCAGGCCCGCTCTGAAGGGCCCTTTCTGAAGTTCACCGGCTGAGAGGAGGTCCCTTTTTATACTTCGTCTCCCGTGGTGAGGTCGCCTTTTTCTAATTTGCACAAAAGTGTCATGTGTGTAAGTGGTGGCCTGATCTGGATGCTCAGACCAGGGAAGGGGACTCTGCCTCCTGGCAGCATGTGGGTGTCGGCCCGAGAACACCCCACGGTGGGTGACTCTGCCTCTCCTAGCCCTGCCCCCATGATGTGGGGAGGAAGCATCTCCTCCTCCCAGACGCCAAGGCCTCTGAGCTCCTGGAAAGCACGAGCATGTCTCCCTCACCAAGCACAGGAGGGGAGGACAGAGTGGACGGCCATGTTGAACCTGCCTTCAGTTCCCTGGGCATTGCCTGAGCTCAGAAACCTGTCCCACCCACCTGAATTATCTGTGGGAATAACGCAGTGAGGACCACGAGGGAGGAGACCCTAACTATGGTCCTTGCCCTTGAGGCTCCATGACAGCTGCGGTTCTTCTCTGCAGAATCCTGCTTATGCACATACCGTAGCCAACATGAAATTTCAGGGCAATAATGCCAAGTTAAGACCCCTGCTCTTGAAGCAAGGGTGTTTGGCCTGGCATCTTTCGTCACCTGTGCCCAGGCTCTCTGCGCATCTTGAGGTGAGTCTGTGGGCTGGCACCCTGCCGGGCTGAGTTGGGGCTGAGTGTAGCACCTGCTAGGGGTGCCTTGCTCAGTTCCCCTTTAGCAGCCTGTGATCCACATCCCAGCTACTGTGAGAGTTGGCTGCTAAGCCTCGCTCACTGTTGTGTGCTTCTCTGGAGAGTTGCCCTGGCCCAACAGTCCAGGAGATTATCTCTCTGTGCCGCCCTCTGTGGTTCCCACAGCCTGCAGTGAGTGACTGACCCCTGGTGTCACAGACTGGGCCCTTTGCCTCCAGGTGGGACTGACCCCACGGTGCAAGTCATGCTCCGGAGCTCCCTGGGGATGGGGCTGAAGCTAGAGGCCACATCCTTGCCTCAACTCCTTCCCCTGATCCTGAGAGCGTTCCTCCACTGAACCCCATCTCAGGCTCTGCTTCTAGGATCTTACCAGAGACAGCAAGCATGGCCTCCAAGCCCTCGGAGGGCCCCGTTGGCTCTAGAAGCATGTGGCCGTGGGCCAGGAAGGGCTGCTGGTCAAGGTATGAGTTGGCCTTGGTGGCAGGAGACAGAGGGAAGCCAGAGCTGGGGGTCCCAGTCAGGGGGAGGGACTGCTCAGCCCTTCTCCTCCCCTCCCTCGGCACCCTCTCTGAGCCTGGCCTCTGGGAGCCAGGTATGATGGTCCTGTTTTACAGATGTGTCGACCGAAGCCAAGTAGTCACCCCTCTAAACCTGAGGTCACCCAGTGAATTGAGTGCACCTGCCAGATTACAAAGCCTGGGTCAATCTCCTGCCCGCCTCGCAGATACCCAGTTCCTGTCCTGGGGAGTTGGCAGGAGCCAGACTCTTGGCAGAAAAGAACTTGCAGGAAATTGAGTTCTGGGCCTTCTTCTGGTGTGGAGAAAGGGCCTGACCGTGTTGGAATGGCTGGAGCAGCTGGCCTGTCCCAGCAGCTGCCAGCTGTGAGGTTGGGGAAGCAGGCTTCCTGCAGCTTTCCTTCCTCTTTCCTGCAGGAGGAAGGGGTCTCATCACTTCCCTCTTGCACACTCTGGCCCTCCCGGGTTGGATGGGTGGGTGGGGCCGCTCTGAACACAGAAGCAGGGCTGTGGTGGGGGCGTTTCAGGCACTGTCGTTGACTAAGTTGGGGCTCTCTCAGGACAGAAGACTCTTCACAGCACATCACAGATTCCCTGCCCAGATCCTAAAGAGGAGGGAAGGCCTTTGACCCTGTCCCCCGCCCGTTCCCCCGTCCCTGGTCCCCACCCCTGCATGCACCATGGGCTGCCTGAACCCTGGCATGCCCTTCTGGGCGCCTGGGGGAGGGAAGTCTGGAAGAGGCTGAGGGGAGAGGTCCAGTGCCCTGACTGGCCCAGCCGAGGGCCACGGCTGAGAAGGAAGAATTAAAGTGCCCGTATTGGACAGGCTGCACCGGCACTCCCGGGTCCATGTAGCTGGTTGCTTAAGCGCTGCAGCCACCGCTTCCTGTGCGTAGCCCGCGGGGAGGCCACGGAGGCCAGGGCCAGCAGCTCCAGCGGACACTCTGGCTGCTGCAGCTGCTCTGACAAGCCTGGGGTCCGCAGGCGGAAGGAGGGTGGTGGCCCCGCGGCCCCAGCGGACTGGCCCTGAGAGCTGTGGCCATTGTGCAGTCCACCTGTTTACCCCAAACCTTCCTTCCTGTCCCCGCCAGGAAAGCCGTGGCTCTCGGGCTCCAGGGAGGGGGCGGGGCATGTTTGAACAGGGAAACAGGGAGTGACTGTTGGGTTTGTGAAAGCCTTGTAGCCACAGGCACACACGGATAGTACACGGATAGTGGGGGAGGAACTGGTGCAACTCCCTAGGGGCAGTTTGGCAATACAGATCCCAAGCCCTAAATGTGCACAAACCTTCTGACTCAACAATCACACTTCTGGGAATTGATCCTAAGAAAATAATAGTATGTTCACAAAAGGCATGTGTGAGGACGCTTATCTCAGCCTTGCTTAGAACTGACACCAGTCAGTGGGAGATTGGTACATGCATCCAATGGAGAACTTGGCAGCCATTTGCACACTGATGGCATTATCGGAGAAGCTGCCGTGAACATTCTGGAACATGTCTTGGTGGGGCATAAGCATGCCTTCCTCTTGGGTAGATACCGAAATGGAGTTGCTGGGTCAAAGCATATGTGTATGTTCAGCTCGAGTTCGCACTGCAGTGATTGTCCCATCAAACACTCCTACCAGCAGTTTCCAAGAACTCCAGTTGCCCCACCATATTCTCCGACACTTAGTGTCATCAGCCTGTTTCATTTAGGCTCTTCTGGTGGAGGAGTAAAGGTGTTGCATTGTGGTTTTAATGTGCACTTCTAAACCTATGTCAATAGGAAAATGCATTAACAAACTGCGGTATATTTATATGACAGAAATCTACGCAACAACAATAATGAAAGAGCTACTAATATGTGCAACCACGTGGCTGAAACTCGAAATACATTATATTGACTGAAGAAGTCTTATACCAAGGAACACATCATGTGTACATACATGATTCCATTTATATGAAATTCTAGAACAGGCAAAACTAATCTAATATGATAGAAGTCAGAATAGTTGCCCGTGGGAGCAGGGAGGTATTGACTAGGAAGGGAATGAAGTAACCTTCTGGAATCATGTAATATGTGGTCTTTGTGATTGTCTTCTTTCACTTAGCATAATGTAACTATGTTGTAGCATGTACCAATACTTCATTACTTTTTATGGCTGAATAATATCCCACTCTATGTATATACTACGATTTAGCTGTCAGTTGATGGACATTTGGATTGTTCCCACCTTTTGGCTCTTACTAATAATCTTGCTATAAACATTCATGTATAATATTTTGTGTAGTCATGTTTTCATTTTGGGAGGCATACATCTAGGAATGGAATTGCTGGATCATATGGTAACTCTATGTCTAGTTATTTGAAGAACTGCCAGGCTGTTTTTTTCTTTTTTTAACATTTATTCAAATGTTAGGACATGTGTTTCTATATATTTCTTTTTTTTGTTTGTTTGTTACATATTCCCCCCTTTCTGCTTGTTCTTTGCTCTGTTCATTTTTTTTTTTTTTTTTGCGTTCTTCTGTGTCTGCTTGTCTTCCCCCCTTGCGGCGACCCGCCGAGTCAGCTCACTGCGCGGCGGCAGCCTTGCCTGCTCGCGGGCAGCTTTTTGCCCTGCTCGTGGGCGACTTGCCCTGCCCATGGCAGCTTTGCCCTGCCTGTGGCGGCTTGCCCTCTCAAGGTGGTCTGCCCGCTCAAAGAGGCCCCGGGAGCCGAAGCCAGGGCCTCCCATGTGGGAAACCGGGGCCCTATCCACTGGGCTACAGCCGGCCCCCAGGCTGTTTTTCAAAGCAGCTGTACCATTTTACATTCCCACTGCAGTGTATGAGGGTTCCAGTTTCTCCACATCCTTGCCACCCCTTATCAATATTTGACTTTTTGATTCTGGACATCCTAGTGGGTATAAAGTGGTATCTCCTTGTGGCTTTGAGTTGCATTTCCCTGCTGACTAGTGATGTTAAACACATTTTCACGTGCCAGTGTATCTCATATTAAGCTAACCTAGTGTGTGGAGTTCATACAGAATAATATTCTTTGAAAAGGATTCAGAGTGCATAGAAGCCATTGTATAGCTGTAAGAAATAACTCAATTGTACATTGATGAGGAAACCAAATATCATAGCTCTCAGTACTACATTTTGAATGACTGAAAAAATGTAGTTGGTCCACAGGAGCATGATAAGACAAAATATCCTGTAAGTTATATAAAATGGGAAGTTGAAGAAATTTGGGCTATTTAACCTGGAGAAGAGAAACCTTAGAGCCAACTATGTTCATAGGATATGACAGCCTATAGCATGCATGGGTTCTCATACTGATTATGTGTTATTCCAAAGAGAAACAAAAAGAAACAAGATGGTCCCCATCAGAGGGTACCAAGGGTCCTCTATGGCATGGCATATTGAAGAGCTGCTCATTTAGAGTCCTTCCAACTCCCATTCAAAAATCCTTGACAGGGAAGCAGATATAGCTCAGTGGTTGAGCACCTGCTTCCCATGCAGATTCAACCCCCAGTACCTCCTAAAAATAAAAAGTCAGTTGACAAGGGCAAATGGTGTATGCAGAGTCACATGGGACAGAGCTAAGACTAGAACCTTAATCCTGCGGTCTAGCAGTAAAATCTGCAAGGCAGCAGGTGGAGAAGAACCAAAAAAGTTCAGTCGATTGTTAGCAAAAATGGCAGCCATCATTCCTCCCATCCCGGCATGCGCAGCCCTTCCCAACGTGACAGCTCTTCCCATCATGAGGTGGGGCTATTTTTCTAACCCTTCAATCTGGGCTTGTCCCTGTGCTTTGGCCAATGGGCTATTAGCAGATGTGAAGAAAGCAGAGACTCGAAAGTGGCTTCCACACTAGGGGAAGCTTGTGATTACCACTATGTGAACAAGCCCAGGCTCCCCTGCTGGAAACCCGTGGCCCATCAGCCCCCTTACCCCAGCAGGTAACCAAAAGACAGCCAGCTCCAAGCCCAGGCGGCGAGGGCATCCTGGAGCACGGGCCCGGCTGGCCCACCCGCTGGCTGTAGCTGCACCAGTGAGCCCAGGTGAGACCAACCAAGACCCACCTGGCGGAGCTGGCCACAGGCCAACAGGGCAGCACCGGAGGCCAATAAATGCTTGTCCTAAATCACTAAGTTTTGGGGTGGGTCGTTAAGTAGTAAAAGTCAACTTATCCAAGAGGCATCTTTTCTGATAAACAGGATCATAAAGACTGTGCATTTCAAAGACCCTAGGGGTGAGAAGCAAATTCCTAGTCAAGATGTAATTTTGAAATCGGAGGAAATGATAAGGAAAAAGGAACATTTCAACTGGTGTGAACTGAGACATGGTACTTATTATTACTTTGAATCAATTTGTTTATCAGGAAATTGGGGATCAAGCTTCTTAAGGCTGTTATGAGGGGCAGAAAGGAGAATCAGCAAATTTGTGTAAATTGCTTAGCACTGTGACAAGCACATATTAGGTACCTAATAAAGGTTGACTCCCTAAAAACAAGACAAACCAAAGCAAAAAAACCAGCAAAAAATAAAACTCCATAGACATTATCATTTGTTTTTAGTTTTTTTAAATTTTATTATTTATTTATTTATTTATTTATTTATTTATTTATTTATTTATATATTTTTAGGATACATTGATTACATAAATGTTACACAGAAATTTTAGGAGTACCCATATGCCACCCTCCCACACCTCCCTATCATTTGTTTTTATTTGCAAAGGAGCATAGTTTTTTGTTTTTGTTTTTGTATTTATTTGCATGTGCAAAAGTCTGGAAGGTTATATGCCAAAATGTTAGGAGTTATTTCTAGGTGATGGAGTTGCAAACAATCCCTCCCTCTCTCCCTCCCTTCCTCCTGCCCTCTGCCCTTTCTTTCCTTCCCCCCTCTCCTCTTCCTCACCGTTTCTCTCCTTCCTCTCTCTCCTCCTCCTCTCCCTCCTCTCCCTCCTCCCCTCCTCTCCCTCCCCTCCCCTCAGTTGTGTCCTCTAATGTGCTCCCTCCCTACATGACTACTAGCTCACCCTTCCCAGCAGTTTGGGGAAGGAAAACCTTGGGAAGGCTCAGAGGAGAGCTCTGATGAGCTGTGCCAATCTGGGTGAGGGGGCAGAGGAACTGTGAACAAAGAGAAGGTGGGGTGGGAAAACATTTGCCCCATCTTAGAGGGACAGAGTCCTCCCCTCCCAGCTGTGGGGAGCCTGGCGAGGTGGTTAGACCTGGGCCTGCAGGAGGGTCTGCCTAGAGCCTGGCTCTACCTTCCCCACCGCTCTGCAAACCAAGCGCTGGCCATCCCTCCAACGGCCAATCCTGCCTCCTCGGCCAGGATTCCCAAGGGCCTAGGCAGGCTGGCCCCAGGCTGCCATGAGCCAGTGTGTGGCAGGGAGGCTGTTTCTTGCTCTCTTTCCCATGGGCAGAGGGAAGAAGCATGTGATTTGGACTCAGTCTGGGGTTCAAATCCTGATGCTACTACTTCCTAGAAAGGTGACCTTGGGAAAATCAGTCTCCCTCTCCAAGTTTTCATTTCATCACCTGTAAGATGGAGATAATAAAGCCAGCCATGCAAGCCTTCTGGCAGAATCAAGGGAGCAAATTATTTGAAACATGTTGATAAATTGCTAGAGTCTCAAAGCCTCTGACGCATGCTTGCTGTTGCCATTGTGGAGACACGGTATAGACTTTGATGTCAGGTGATCCTGGGTTCAAGTCTTAAGCTTATCACTTACTGGGTGGCCTTGGGCAAGGCAGTTAACCTTTCTGAGCCTTGGTGTGCTGTCTTTAAAACAGTGATAAAAATGGTTTTAGAGATCATGTGTGTAGTGCAAGTAGCAGGGCCTTGGCACAGAGGAAATGCTTAAAAACAATGCAACGTCAAACAAGCCAGTGAGCTGTCCCTGTGGGGTTACTCTTATGTTATCTTTTCCCACATGACATTGTAAAGTCCACACTGGCGGGAGCTCATCTCTGCCCTACGGTCGTGCCCTCTGGGTGGGGATGGCGGTGCCCACCCTGCCACTCTGCCACTCTTCCTGCCTCCACGGTGCTCCTGGCTCTGCAACAAGTCCAGCTGAGTCTCCAAGCAACATCCCATTGTGGCCAGATTCCAAGAGAGAGATGCCCACCCAGTACTTCTTTAGGGCTGAGGGTCCTAGAAGTCCAGGGAAGGGGTCAGGGATTCTGGGAGGGTCTCTGGAATCCAAGCACAGGAAAGGGGCTTAGGACTCTGGGGGTCTTGAGCCAGAGAACCCGTGGGGACTGGCCCAGGAGAGGGATCTGGAGTGGGCCTGCCCTCCCTGCCTTGCTCAGAGAGGGTGCAGCCAGGCAGTGCTGAGGGGATGGGGGCCCCCAGGAAGCCCATGGCTGGCTGTGCCCTGCAGAGTAGGGGCTAGGAAAGGGAGCGGCCCAGCAGCTTGAGGCCTCCCTCTGCCCACTCCAGGGCAGCCTCCAACAGGTAGTTCAGTTCTGCTCCCTGCTGCGTGCCCAGCACTGGGGCATTTCAGGTAGAGTAATGAACAAAGCAGATGTGGTCCTCACCTCAGGAAGTCCTCAGCCTCGGGCAGGGGCAGACAAGTACCTGGAAGTACAAAGCAGAGAGGTGGAACAGAGGGTGAAACGACAATGGTGACTGCTGACAGTGCTGTGCCAGGGCACACCTCTGCCCTTCCCACGTAGGTTTCCCTGAATCCTCGTGCCCAGTCTCAGCACCCGGCTCTCAGACAGGGATGAGCCACTGGAGGTGCTGCTGGAGTGGCTCACTCAAGCTGGGGCTTGAGGGGGTGGGAGCAGGGGAGGCTTCCCATGGGAAGCAGCCTCTGAGCCTAGTTGTGGCGGGAAGGAGAGGCCTGGACCCCTGCCCAGCGATGCTCCAGGGCTGGGAGGCTGCGCCCCGTGTCCTCTCTCGCACTGCCGCCTCCTTTGCCATCCCCGCCATCTTCTCTTTTGGAGATCTTCACGGGGCTATGATGTACTCTGTAATTCCCAAACCCGACACTCAGAGGATCCTCCTTTCTAGCTAGGTTCCCGTCTCATCTACCCCCAGCCCTGCTCCTTCTTCTGGCCCTGAGCCCCCAACCTCCACCTGCGCTTCACAATTTCAAAGTGGAAAGGACTTAGGACCTGCCCTTTGCAGAGAGACCTGGAAGCTGAAAAGTCAAGGGACTTGACCAAGGTCACGGAGCTGGTCCTGGCTGAGCCAGGGGGGCCCAGGCTTCCTGGATCCTGGGCCACGTTTTTCCCATCGTGTGTATCATGTGGAGTTTGGGAGGCTGACTGGTTGAGCTCTGGGCTTTGGGCTCCAGGGCCCAGAGAAGATAAAAACAGTCAAAGCCCCAGGCTCTGAACCAAGATGGAAACAGTAGGCTGCGAGGCTTTTCCCACCGGTAAAGGCGCAGTTTCTCCAGTTCTGCCTCGGATTGCTGTCTGAAGCAGCTTCAGCTTCGTCCACGTGGATTGGCCCAGGCTTCTGGTGGAGGTGGTGGTGTGGGTGCCCTTGTGTGGAATTGGGTGGGGGTATCTGCATGAGTGTGTGGTGAGCACGCATGCTGGCACATCTCTCTGTCTGTGTACGCCTCTGTCTGTCTGGGAGTGATGTGACTCAAATGCTGAGGTTCCCATTACCCCACCCTCTCGCCCTGCAGCTCTCCCAGCAGCTGTACCCCCCCCCCCAAGAAAGAATGTCCCTGGCAGCGGCAGTGCCCACCCCAGGCTGGAAGCAGCAGCACAGGTGGGGGTGCCGCGTCCAGCTGGCTCTGCGACAGGGCTGGGGGGCGGGCATAGAGCTGCCTGCAGCAGCTGTTGCCCCGAGGGACAGGTTACCCCACGAGGGAGTGGCCGGAAGCCAGGCAGCGAGTCCACAGGAGCGGGATCCGCTGAGAGCCCCCAGAGGACGGGGCACAGATGTGTCCTCAGCACCGAGAATGTGCCAGGAAGTTCAAGGACACTAAGGACACCATTACCTCTGATGACGACACCAAGCGGGACTTGATCAGGGCTGTGAGAAAATCGCAGAAGCACAGTCCTGGTGGATTAGAGCGGGGAGAGGCAGGGTGACGTCTGCGATGGGCCTCAGAGGATGCACGGGAGGCGCGTGGAGCAGGTGAAGAGGCCAGCTTGAGCGGAGGCCTGGCCATCCCAAGAGCAATTCTCTTCTGGCAGTGGCCCTGGTGCTTGGGGCCAGCATGTGACAGACGTCCACCTGCCAGGTGAAGCAATTACAGGGAGGGGCGCTTGGCGTGTCCTGCTGCAGCTGGGGAGGCTGCCGGGAGGAAGGAGGTCTGCGACAGAGTGGGGAGAAGAGGCAAGCACGGCAGAGGGATGACAGCCCTGAACCTTGCCTTGATTCTGGAGGCCAGAGGCTGCATCTGAGACAGCAGGGGCCCTCGGCTTGTCCCAATGAGGGTGGGCAGGGATTAGACCGGGGACACAGGGGCTCAATATACCTTGGGAGACTCAGGCCTGGCCACGCTTCCCTGTGACCTTTCTTCTTTAGCCCCCACCCAGGCCACACCTACGGAATACAAAGTCAAACAGAGGACTCTGCGACAGTCAACGGTCACTTCATTTTGGCTGAGTAGCCTGGATTGTGCTGTGTGACCTCCCACGAGTCACTCTTCTCCGGGCCTCAGTTTCCTCATCCATAAAAAGAAGGCACTGGGCTCAGTGGGATCATGAAGTGTTGCCACCTCACTTGCCAGCCCTGATTAACCAATAAGGCTAGAGGGCCATGTGGAGGATCGTGAAGCAAAGTCCAGGCTTGAAGGGACAGACTCTGTGATCCATTAATGATGTCTGCTGTGGCCACGAGAAGGAGGTTGGTGGCTCAGGGGCCTCCTATCTCCCACCTTCCTAACGCCCTCAGGACATCCTGTGTTCTAACAATGGGGTGGTCCTCCCCGCCTTTGTGATGATGCTTGGGTGCACTCCCCAGGGCTGACCATCTCCATGGAAGGCCCATGCCTCCAAGCACGTGAGGCCAGGCCTTGCATAGCCAAGGCACAGCCAACAGCTCCGTGAGGAAGAAGGGGGAAGGCAGACGCCCCCCAATCTGAGTTCTTGATCCATTTATTTTCTAGCATTTTGAGAAATTTCTGCCCAGCTGCATTTATTTATAGCTAATCCGAAGAATTTTAGCTAATAAGAAAGTTATTATAGCTAGTAAAAAGGTGTTTTGTTGCTGCTGTTTGTTTGCTGTTTTTTGCTGAAACGGAAAAAAATCCCTAAGTATTGTCAAGAAAGAACAGACCAGTTAGATAAGTGGATTTAAATAGAGAGCAAAGTCTTGAGAACTTAGTCAGAAAATGGAGCATGTGACGTGTGTGTATCTGAGTGTTTGTGAATGCAGTCCGCGTGCCTGGCTCACGTCAATGCCCGAGGCTATGTCCGTCGTTGTGGCACGAATGGGTGTGCGTTAGTGTGGGGGGTAAGCAGGAGGTGTGCCTGCGTGACGTGGAGGTGTGTGTCTGTGTTCGGGTGTCAGGAGCGTGGGGGCCTGCAGTGCGCACACCGTGTGCAGTAAATACACGGCTAGACGGGGGTGGGGCGTTTGCACGTGGGATGCGTGCATCTGTGTGTGCACACGACCCGTGACGCGTGTGTTCCAGGTAAGCAGGTGGCGTCCTTGCTCCATGACGCACTGGCCTTGGTCAGGGACTGGCCGTGATGTGAGGCAACATCAGGCTTTGAGGCGGCTCGCCGTGGAGCCACAGCAAAAAAATGAGAGCAAAGAGCCCGGTATCTTTCCTGGGGCTTGCTCTTCTAGGAGGAAATCAGGAATTTCTGTGGTCGGCTTCACACACCCTGTTCCATCCAGACAAGCAGAAAAGTAACTGGAACCCAGCGGAAAGCCAGCTGCCAACTCGCGGAGTCTGAGTGAAGAGCTTGCGGCTTGCAGTTCCCAAGCAAAATTGCTTGTCAAACTTTCAGACCTCTTCTCCCCTTGAGCAGAGTAGGAAAAAATTCCCAATGGTCTTTCGCTGGAAAGTCAAGGACTTTCCACGATGGGTTTGGGACTTTTTACCCCCCTTTAAAAAAAGTTCATCTGTGGCAGCCAATGAGAAGGTTTAAGAAAAAATGATAATTGACAGACCAGCCTTCCAGCACAACTTTTCACAGCAAGGAGACTCCCCCAGAACTTTGGTGGCCACAGAATGAATCTGTAAGGAAAATGTGTGGGAAAGGGAGCCAAATCAATCTCTCTTGACTGCCTCCAGGCAAGAGGGTCGGGGGGAGAGTGAAGACCTGCTTCTGCCGTTGCAGAAGTCATCTTCTGAGCCTTAGTTTCTGACTTGTGCAGGAGGGCGGTGGAGCTCAGGCCTTCCTGCCACACATGACTGCTGGGAGCCAGGAGGCCACAGCCGTGAATGTGTTTTTGCAGAGTTGAAGGGACAGTCCCGAGGGACAGGGCTGTTCCTGGCCCAGGGCCGGGAACCTAGTAGGTGTCCAGTAAATAGCTGTTGCATGGATGAGTGGCCCAGGAGGCAGCATCCAAGAGAAACAGACTGATTTCCACCAACCGCCAAGCTGGGCTTCCAGGGCAGGGCTGGGGGCAGACGTGTCTGCCCGTCCATCTGCCCTGCTTCCTGCTCCCCTTTTCCGGTCTCTCTACCCATAACGTCGTGTGCTGCCCATGTCCTCGCCGGGGCCGCCTGCTGTCATGTGCTGCT
>PVKH010016763.1:0-15637 GCA_004027955.1 Chaetophractus vellerosus
TGACCTGCTCATGCAGAGGAATGAGCACACCCATTCCCACATCTGCCAGCTGAACTGGCAAGTATGGACTAAAACACTGGGTTTGACATTTAAACAGTATTTCTGACCCTCAAATGATTCCCCATTAGTCTACATCATGAGGGCTGCTAAAGTTCACATTCAAGGTAAAACACATGAAATCCATGTTGACTCCCTGAAAAAAAAAATACGGTAGAAAGGTTTCCTGGGATTATTTAAATTCCTGCATTTCTTTCTCAAAAAGAACACAGTGAACACAATTAAAAGTACTGAATCTATCTATCTATCTATCTATCTATAGATATCTGAATGTGATTCAGAGGAAATGTTAGATTGTATACATGGTAACCACAAAAATATTTTTTTAAAAATCCATGGAACTACAATACACAAACATTGAACCCTAAGTCAAACCATAGACTATAGTTAATAGTACAACGATAAAAATGTGCTTTCCTCACTTTTAACAAATTTTCCATACAGTACAAGGTGTTGGTGTTGGGATGGTATATGGGAATCCCATATTTTATGCAAGATTGTTCTACAAACCCATGACTTCTCTAATATAGAAAAAGAAACAAACATAAATGGTCAGCGTCACTGAGTCACAACATCACTTGTTGGAAAATGACTTCATGTATCACTGAAGCTTTTAGGGATGTGACAAAGTTACTGGAGTCTGTTAGACAGAATTATGATTTTCATTACCCACATTTAACCTTACAACAGTGACTTTTTTCAAATTGTCAGTACAAACAACTAATGCTGGGAGTGGGAATGGATATTAGGGGTTGCTTTAAGAAGTGGACTCCTGGGTAACATTCTCAGAAATTTCTGATGGAGTACATTTGGATCAAAACCAAGGAATAATTTAGAAATACAGATTTTGAACAAGTACTTCAGCTGATTCTGATCCAAGTGCTGCTCATACCACTCTTTAAGAAAAACAGTGATGGAGTTAACCACAAGATGCCAGATAGCACTGTAACACTAAACACTTACCTAATAGAAAATGTCATCTCAATGCAAAACAGGGCTGCATGCACTCTAGTAAAGAATTGGATGCTAATAGGCTTGACCATAAGAATATTAAGAATTATTTCTTCGATGGTATTATATATTTTTTTAAATTTTCTAAATTTTTCTAAGCATAAATCCACATTTTTGCTTACAGCAGCATGTAAGCTGCATTTGAGTATATTCTCCAAGCCTACATTGCATTCTTTAAATAAACTGCTTAGAATAATTATATTAGAGATTCTGAAACATCTGTCATTGCAAGTCTCAAATCATGGTAGGAAATTCTTTGGGACATCTGATGCTAGTGATCTCTGTGACTCACTTCTGTGGGCTGATAAAACTGTCTCAGGCAAAGGTGATAAAATTGTGGAGAAAAGGGAGCGAAGACTGATGAGGAGAGTTTCCAAAGTCACACTGTCCCTGCTAATCCCTGAAGACCAGTTCTAGCTTTGTTTTCAGGTGCTTTGGGCCCTTCTTAATAAACGAAAGCTGGTAGTCTTTTGGGGCCCACGATTCCATGTACTCTAGGAAGAAATGTCATTGCCCCCTGTGTCTTTGACTTTCACTCCCCATTGCGCAGTGATTCTCAATCTTGGCTGCACATTGGAATTACCTGGAAAGAGGTGAAAAATACTGACACTTGGAATCTTCTTCCAGGCATGATGATTTAATTGGTTTAGAGCAGGGGTTCTTAACCAGGGGTCCATGAGCTTGAATTGAAATTAAAAAAAAAAACATTATTCTTGTGGGGACGTGTTGGTGTGGGTGTGATATATTAAATAACACATAGCATAGTGTGGACTTAGTAAGGGGTCTATGGTTTTCACCTTACTGGCAAAGGGGTCCATGGAACAAAAAAGGTCAAGAACCCCTGGTTTAGGGTAAGGCCCATGTTTCAGGTGCTTTAAGAGCTCTCCATATGAATCAAATGAACAGTGAAGGTTGCGAACCGCAGCTCTAAACAGGGCCCCACCAGTCCAATTTGGGATTTACCACTTTAGATTAGACCTATTCCACAGATTTTGAATCCAGCTCACTCCATTTCTGCTTTCAACAAATCTCCTATTCTTTTGCTTTTTGTTCTCTCAAATCTTTATTACCTCTTTCTTAAAAAATTCTTTTAGCTTTTATATTTTGTTTTTATTTCTATTATTAATTACCCTCTATTTTACCTTTTATCTCACAGATTTTAATTTTTTAACCTCAGCTTTATATTGTTTACATCTATGTTCTTCTCATTGATTTTCAGCCTCTGTAGTCATTCAAAATCTTACATATTTCACTATCATTTTTCATTTTTTAATTTTAATTGTATGTTAAGAGCACTATGTTTAATACCACCTTAATTTTTCTCTAAACTTTATTTGCAATTTTAAAACTCTACTAATTTCTCCTTTTAACTATTATTATTTTTTAAATACCTCATTTTCATATTTCAGGGTTTTTTGTTTGTTTGTTTTGCTTTGCTTTTCTTGGACAGCACAAACGAGAGAACCCACAGCAGTGCATGGGGAGCACGGCCTCCTCCTCTCTGCTAACCTTCTGTTTATCCTCAGAGGGTCTCTGAGTATTTTCAAGGGTCACTTTAAAAAACGAAATGGACTTGCTTCTTAATATTGTACATCATTCAAGTCTTACATGAAAAGCAGCATTTTAAAAAATCCATTAAGTTTGATAAAAAGAACTCCTGAATGTGGGGGAAAATGCTAGCACTGCAAACCAAACCAGAAGGGATTTTAGGGAGGAGGGGGGGGTTGGCATGTCATGCCTCAGGCCTAACCTTGATGAGGGACCAGCTGGAATAAAATCTGAAAAGAGTTCTTGAGAGGACACTTAGAAGTGTCTCCATCACCAGGGATCTGGTCTCATACATATACTGCCTGGTCCTTGTGTTCTTCTGTCGAGATTATTTCTGACTCCTTTCTTGATGAAGTCATCCGAGTGCCTTCTTGGCTGTGGCTTTTCTTATTTCCTTTCTCTCATCAGAGGAATCTTTCCCAAAGGGCTCACCTGCATCTCATTTGGGAGGTCTTGTAAATTTGATGGACCCGGTATTAGACCATCTGGCACCACACTGATATAAGAAACTACAAAAATGAAACTACAGGATTTGGTGCCATTGGCTAAAACTCTCAGGAACCAAGAAGATGGAAGAGGCTTCACAGATCCTTTGTCATTCACCCCCAACTGCTATTGAATCCCATAACACAACTTTTGCAGAAGGAGAATCTATTCTATAGCATGGCTTAAGCCTTATATTTTAAATAAGATTTATTTAGAGGTTAGTCTATACCTAACATGGCTTTAAGTATAATACATGGATTCCCTTACTTACAAGTTTTATTATTCCCATTTTACACAGGGGAAACAGGTTACAGAGAAGGTAAGAAACTTGTACAAGATCACATGGCTCAGCCATTCTGTCTCCGCAAACTATACTTTTAAGTGCTTGGGTTATGAACTTTTTTATTTTTTATTTTTATTTTAGGAGGTACTGGGGATTAAGCCCAGGACCTTGTATGTAGGAAGTAGGCACTCAACCACTGAACTATATCTGCTTCCCCTCCTTTTTTTAAATGTCGCCAGATTTTAGTAAAATCAAGGAAGATCTCCTTATCAATGGCAGACATAAAAAATGAATGCACTATTTTGAGGGAGTGCACTTCCCAATACTGGAGATTTCATCTGAAAATTGAATGACCACTGATCACTGACTGACAGAGAAATCCTAAAGGGAATTCAGGCAAATGGCAGGATGTTGGAAAAGACAAGAACCAAAATGCCTTCTAGTTTTAAGAGTGTAATCTTCTATGAGTGTTGTATGCAACCAGAAATATGACCATGGTTAACCCATGTTTTTCTTGCTTGGAAAGTGGCAAAATCCTTTGGGTTCCAGCATTCCTGATGACAATTTACTATACTGATCCAGTGATATCTCCCCTGAAAATATTCTTTGCTATAAATATCTCCTGCCTGTAATGTCCATAGAGCATATCAGGTTTCAAAAAGCAGATTATCTTAAAATAACTGTTAAATTCCAGAATGGAACAGATTTCTCTATGAAATTGTAATGTAATGGAGTTTCTCAACTATCATTACTTGAAAACATCAGATTTTCATGTTCAGTGTTCAGGGATAGTTTCATTTGATGTAGAAATTATTTCTTCAATTTCTTCACTCTCTCCCTCTTCTCTCTTTAGAACTCCATTCACACTTATATTGAAAACCAGCCACTGGTTTTCAATATTCTTTCTCTCTGTTCTTCAGATCCAGTAATTTCTACTAATATTTCTTCAAGAATATTAAACTTTTTTTCTGCTCAGATCCAGGAATTTCTATTTATCTGTCTTCTAGATCAATAAACCTTTCTTTTGCACTCTCCAATTGTTAAGCCCTTTCAATGAATTTTTCATTGTAGATTTTGTACTTTTTGGCTCTTAAATTTCCATTTTCTTATAATTTCTATTTCTTCTCTTCATCTTCTCCATCTGTTCAATCCCCAAGAATTTTTCACCTTTAAGTCCCTGAACATATGTACGGTTGTTTCTTAATGTCCTTGCCAGCTAATTATAATACCTGGATCATCTCAGAGTTGCTTCTACAGACTGCTTGTTTCTCAGTAATGGGCCCTTTATTCTATTTCTTTGCATGTATAGTATTTTGTATTAAATGCTGGGCTTTGTGAATGGTATGTGATACAGAATCTGGATTACGCCATCTTCCTTGATAGGGCGGTAAGCTTTATTCTGTCAAATAGTTAAATTATTGGCATATCCACTTGACCCTTACAGGTTTGATTTCATTTGTATTAGGGCTGGTATGTTTCAGGTTTGACCTTGGCTGTAATAGTGTGGTCCTTACTTGTAGGCATGGTCTTTCTGGAGTCTGAAGCACTCAGCAAGTCTTCTCCATCGTTTTAGGGCTGGAATTCTGACATCTCCCGGCACTGCACTACTGATACTATCACCGTTCAGTTCTCAGCCTTGCAGCAGAGGATCTCTGCTAGACTTCACAGGGTCTCAACCTGCACATGTGCAGTCCAGCTCTGGGCCAAGGGCCCAGGGTGTATCTGAACATAGATTCTGGGACTTCATCCCTGTCCCTCCAATGCAGGTCTCACTTTTCTGTACCCTGTGCTGAAATTTCCTGCCTTCCCTCTTAGCTTAATGAAACTTGATACTCTGATTGTCTTCATTTCCCTGATCAGTGGCAGGAAAAAGCCCCAAGTAGAAGACCGAGGCAATTGTGAAGCTCAATTCACAATTGTGACCAGTCTTCTCCAACTTGTTCAATGCTTGAAAACAGTCGCTTCATATATTTTGTTCAATTTTATAGTTGTTTTTATTGGAAGCATTCCAGTTATTCTATTATGGCTGGAAGCAGAAGCCTAAAAATGTGATTGCTTTCCTGGTGACTTTAAATATTTACTTGCCAGGTTTTGTGCTATATTTCTAAATGTGCACATTTTAGGCCTTTTCTCTCTCTGGCTATCAGAGAAAGCCAGAGTAAATATTAGTTGGCAATCATATTTATCAATCTTTGGGGTTCAATACTGAGCCCATTTATTCAATAAATATTTACTGAACACTTAACTATGTCACCTAGTCTGTTAATGTTTCTATTCATCTAGGAAGCCTTAAGGGATTTATTTTTAAACAACTAATCAACAGATCATGGAGCTTGCATTTTTCAGGCATGTATATTCTGATTATGTTTAAACTTTTATGTATTCTGCTAGTACAGGTGTGTGAGTGGTGATAAGCATCCCTGAGTGCTATGAGTGGAGACATTAGGGAGAAAGTTATATGAGTTTTGGCTCAGGGATGAAGTTCAGACTGGATATATGAATTTGATCCAAATAAAGTCACGCTCTAGTCCTCTTCTCTCACATAACCCTATTTTAATTCTTTTCAAATTACTTATTGCTAGCTGATATTTTTTTGTTTTTTTTTTATTTTGCTATTTCTTTGATTATAGTCTGTCTTCTTCCAATAAAACATATGCTCTGTGACAGAAGCAATCTTGTCTTTATTGTCTACTTCTCTATTTTCGACATTTAGAGCAGTGCCTAGAACATAAAAGGCACTCAGTAAATACTGGTTGAATGACTGCATGAATGTCTTCTTGCTATAGAAAATGGAAATGTGAGCATTATCTTATGTGTAGAATACAGTTTTATTATCATTAAATAGGAATAACTTTAATAGACCACTGACTCTTAGACTTCATTAAAAAGAAAGGCACATATTCTAAAACCAATATCATTTGGGGTGGGGGCAGATATTTTCCAACATCAAATTTGTTTATTATAGAAATGCTAAACCCCACGGCATAGTGATAAAGAGCACACGTTCAGGAGCCAGCCTTCCTTGACTGTTAATCCTGGCTATGATATTTACTAGCTATAGGCTTTAAGGAAAGTATCTCCATGCTTCAATGTAATAATCATAATTCATAGGTTAAATAAGCAAAGAAATGTAAAATACTTAGAAGAGTCTCACATATAGCGTCATTTTAGTATTTACTATCCTTCTACTCATAATCATTATCATTTTTACTTCAAGTTAACTTATTTAGTTGCATAGGTTTGTACTTTGCAACTATTTGATCTACAGGGAGATACCAGAAAGTTAAATTGCTTCTGCTAGGAGAAGGCATTATTGTTAAAGCGGAGTGTCCCTTTTACCTCTTTCTAATTTGGCTATGGGCCATGAGCAATGGAATAGATTTAAGGACTTTTGATTTTATTTTAGCTGTGATTACATTATTTTTTTTCTTTTCCCTGCATCAGTTAGCCCTGGACTCACCTCCCAGTAGAATGGAATAATATCTTATTTAAGTTTGTGTCTTGTCAAGCCTTTCAGTTTTCATTTGAGGATGCTAATCCCTTCCTCACCTAGACAATGGTTGGAAAATGTGTCTCTGCATTTAGCTGCACCTAAGTAGCAACCAGAATAGCTGGATTCCAGATCCTTGTGTCAGGGGTATAAGGAGACTCGCTGCCTCTCAATATATATCAAAGCTGAGAGGTGTTTTACCTTAGGGAATAGCTGAACATCCAATTGTTTAGATATTCTGAACTCTATCCCTGGATTATCCAGGTTAGCAGAGACCTATAAATCTATACCATAACATATTAACCGCCATTGATTTGCCTTTACTGAGTTACACTTTCATATTTATGCTAGTGGCCTATATAAAGGGAAATTGCTTAAAGTTAAAGCTTCCTTATAAAACTCATTTTGGCATTTATTGTAAAGATATTAATGAGGCTGTAATTCAATATAGTTGCACACTGTCCTCCTTATAAAGGCTCACTGGCAAATTTTATTTCTGCCCCTAGAACCAGAAATTGTCGTGCTTCTCTTTTACAACTGGTTTCTATTGTCTAATAGGTACTGTAATTAATGCAGTGTTTCTCTTCAAATTAGCTATAAAAAACTTAGAGCCAATACTTAGGACCTTCTTGAAAAAATTCTTAAATCTTATGGAATACATTTTGTACATTATTTTTATTATATTCATTATTAGTTTGACAGTATCCTTTTACTAGCATTTTCCCTTTGTCCCACATTCCTCATGCATTTACTCTTAAAATCACCTTATCTCCCTTTATTGAATGTATTTACATACAACATAGTGGGACAAAGGTAAGTACTGAAAATTATATCATCCAATGCAGGGCATTTCTTTTCCTAAACTGTGCATGGAGTAAAGGTTGCTTAATAAATTCAAGTCACTCTCAAACCATCAATATGCGTTATCTCCCCATAAAGAATATCAAATATGGGGAAAATCTATATATTATCATAGGTGGCTATCATTGCCTTATCTAAACCACACTGCATACAGAACAAATGCATATTGTTCACATGGAAACAGTGAATACAATTCATAGCTAATAGCTCTGGTCTTGATTCTTATAGTGGAAAGTCTCAGACGAAATTCATACCAGGTGACTTGATAAAATACATAAAAGGTACCTATTCAGTTGAATGATATATCGTTGTCACTAATAGACTGTTCTTGATCTACAAAAATAGCAGTTTCATATGGTTCAGCACAGTATCGGTTCAAAAACCATGCATAAAACTCCATATTGACCTTACAGAATCATCTCAGAGAATGAACTTCTTAATTGAGTTGGCTCCTAAAAAGTGCTTAAAATTATGCCTAATTTTCCTTCAAATTTCTGTTACAAGAAGCAAGAAGCAGGTCTCTAAGCCAGTTTTTATTTGTTTGCTTGTTTTTACAACAAAGATATCATCAGGCAATACATTATAATGCATTTACTTTTGATAATTTTGATAAAGTTGTGGGGTAAAAAAATCAGTACCCAGTGCATTAACTGTGAAGCAAAATCACAGGGCAGGGGAATATCATAGGATAGAGTTTAGACTTTGTAATTAAAGAACTGGGTTTGTGCTCTGTGCTCTGTCACTTATTGCCTTAGTATATTTGAAAAAATTATTCTCAAATTATCAATTTACTTATCTATAAATGGGAAGACACTATTTACCATGAAACATTTGTTGCTTTGCTTACTCCCTTGATACGGATTCTTGGAACAAAGTGAAAAATAAGGCAGCATCTTTCTTAGAAACAAACGTGACTTTTAATTTTCAAAACACTTCTGGAAATCCCTAATAGAGTAGGAACTTAATTGACCCAAGGCCTCTGACAAGATCTAGCTGAGGACATGTAAAACAAAAAGACTATTTTATAAACATTCTTTTTTTGTGTGCAACTACTTATTATTGTTATTATCATAATTATTTTTTTAATGACAGGAGTTAAGGTCTGCCAGACATAATGCTGCCTAACCAAGGTGGGTTTTGATCCCCAGAAATCCTGCATAATGTAAGCAGCAGATGGACCAGTGCGGAATTTTCAGATTGAACAGTGTGAAAGTGTCCTCTTAGAGTGATCAAACAATACCAGGGTTATTAGAATCATTTCTTTGAGAATTCTTTGCTAATGGCACTCTTAAAATTTCCAAAGATTCAGAGTCACAAAATAAAGGAAGATGTAATTATCCCATCTCCTATAACAGTAGTAGTGAAATTAGCTTAAAGAATAATACAAAGATTTGGAATATGTGTACTCATTCCATTGCTGGCAAGAAAAGAGCAATTTCATATAGAATGTAAGCACAAGGCAGGATTCCCGACATACTGTAAAAGGCTCCATGCATTATAGACCTTCCATTATGTTTCTCAATTAGAAAGGCCTGTATACAATTATGTCTTTATTACAAGTAGAAGCTTTGGAGTGGATCTGTTATTTTAAAAGTTCCTACCTTTTCCAATTTAGCCAGAAAATTAAACACATAAATGAGGAGAAAAAATAATTTATATTCATTTGACATATAAAAAGTGTAAGACCTTATGCTAGGCAGTGTTTTACATATGTTATCCCATTATGTGAATGCAGAGGAAAGGAAGGAAGGAAGGAAAGAAAGAAAAGAATGAAGTTAGGTTAATCTGCAATGAATTACTATCAATTCTTATATCCAGGAAGTCAACATCCTCTAACTGAAGGGCTTGCTCTCTCTTAAAGATCTTTCCAAATGACAATTAGCACATGTATTCAGGACTTGGCTAAGAATGGTAGATTATACTAAAGAAGTTTGGAGAAGAAAAGCTTACCATACCTTCTCTCAGAAGCTTAAAATCTTGGAAAGTTGGCATGAATATTCATGATGCAATTGCAAATGAATAGAACAGTATGTAATCAAATGGTAAATCATATACTACAGTAAAAGAGGGCTACTGGCTTTGAATGAAGGACAATAATTGAAGTCTCACAGTTTGAAAATGACTTTAAAATAGGAGGAGATATTTGGATAATGGTTGAAAGTATTTATGGTAGAAAATAGAAAAGCAAGAGAAAAAGTATAGAGATGCCATTGGTCTTGTATAAAAAGATTGGCGATCCTTAGCTTAGAGAGAGTCCTTGTCCATAGATAGATACAGCACAGACTGTGCTACTGAAGGCATATAGCTTTGCTGAATATAGAGAATGTGAAATTCTATGGCAGTACATCAAATGCACATGATTACAAGAATAAAGATTATTACTTTGCTTACTGAGTTGTGCCCATATGCATTTTATTTCACAAATTACTTCACCCAATAAGAAGCATTTTTAGTGGATTCCAAACTAATAATATAATAATATGGATCTTTGTATTTGGAGTATATTTTTGTGTGCAAAAAATGGGGGAAGCCTTCCAAGATGAATCTGTTGTCATGGCTTCCTTTCCCTGTTGCTATTCTTCCTGGTTTATTTCCCTTTTTATTGCCCATTGCTTTTAGAAGGAATAAATATTAATGAGTTCCACAATGTGGCTTGTACTCCTCTGTTAACACTGGAGAGAGTAGCTACTCCCTATTGAGCAATCATCAGCAAAGCAAGGAACAACCAGCCACAAACCATTTCTTTTACATCCTTAGATAGCAGAAATGTGCCTCTGAAAAAATGTTATTCATTCACCGGTGCATATCCCTGAGTGCTCGTTTCAAAATTCCTCCTGGTGCCATCATTCATCTACAATGGACTCGATGAAATAAGTGCTTAAGGGTTACAAAAAGCACACGTACTAAAGTCACTTGACAGTGTCAGGTTATGCGACATTTTATCTACCATCTTTCTTTCATTAATGGAAGTTCCTGCACTAATGGCTCTTTCCATCTTGGATTACAAACATTAACATGAAACAAAATCTGAAAGAATGTCAGGTGTTATTCCTCCCTAATTTTCTAGCTTAAATGCTAGCACAATAGAATAGTTTTCTGAAGATTTATAGTTCGGGACCTAAAATTAAGGCTCAAAAAGTATGGGTAAGACCAATATTAGAAGTGAAAGTTCCACTTTGCTTCCAAAGATAATATAGTGAGTGACTTTTCTCAGTCTCTACAATCTCTCCAGATCCATGGGAAACAGGATTTTTCAAGACGTGACTGCTTGAGTTTCTCATCTTAATGTAATGATGTTCTAACAGAGGCCCAAAATTTACATTAGAAATAAGGGCAGATTTATTGAGAGGCCAATGAAGCTTAAGCTTCAGGGTCCCTCATAGCCACAGGCTCCTTCTGCGGCCCTTAGCATTTTTTATTTGGAATTTTGCATTCATATTTAATAATAAGGCTCCCCTAAATTTCATACATTTGGGAGTCCAGGAAGTTGGATACTCCCTGGTCCTTTCAAAGGCTTTGGAAAGGGCCTGTAAAAAAGGCCTTTACTGAGCGTATGGTAAAATCAACCCCCCTACCAATGAATAAAAAAGACAGAGATTCTTGTGTCCATTCCAGACCTAAAGAATCAGAATCTCAGTAGATAACACCCAAGAATTTCTGCATTTTCTTAAAGCATCCAAGTGATTCTCAAACTTCATTTTGAGAATATGTGATTTAGAGAAAAATAATTCACCTGATGAAAAGAGTAAAGGTTCTTCATTAAAGATGGACCAAAGAGAAGCATACTTTCAGGGCTTAAATGGAGAGCCCCAAACTGACATGTCTGCAGAAGTCTCTCCATGCCAAGCTTGTGATGAGACAGTTTTGAACCCCAGTAGACAAAGCAGTGAATAAAACTCTTCTATGAGGCTACAAGTATCCTGTTGGCAAGGATATGTCTGCTTTTCTTAACATGCTTTCATCAATATCTAAATTAGTAATGAAACCTAATTATTCAACAAGCATTTGTTGAATGAATGAATAAATAACAGGTGGGATATTCAAATTTATAGCACTTCATCACTCAGGTTGTGATTGATCTGCAGAAGAGTGACACTTGGGAGAACAGTTACAGAGAATGAGTTTAACATTAAGTCACCAATTCTAAGTGTTCTTTTGCCCAGATAAGCATTTAATCTTTTTAGTAACCAAATAACACACTGCTTTAATAAATGCAATGAACATTGTCATTGTCATTTTATCACCATCACTTTAACCTTTGTTATTACTATTATTTTATTCTATTGTGGGCATTTATATTTAAGTAAAAGTATTATAAGTATTTCACTAGACTTCATGTTTTTGGGGATATTCCATTGTTCCTAGCCTATTAATATCTTTTTGGAGGCATAATATTGTTATCCAATATGTTTTATCCTTATTAGCTTAATATCGCTCACATATTTTATCTGCATGCCATCGAGGAATATGTCCAAGATACTGATATCCTGATGAATTTTATCATCTTCTCTAGGTAATAATTTCTATTAGTAAACTGGAAAAAAATAGAATGATAGATAGGGGGGAATGATTTAAAATACTCAATACATTTTGAGATATTTCTCCTGTTCCATTTTAAAAGTTTGCCATCACTTTCATGCTTCATCGAACAATATCAGTTTGGCAACATAAATTTTATCGAGTTTCGTGTTTGTAAGGATTATCAATCACTCCAAAAATATTTCAGAAAATTCTGGGCATTTGTGATTATCCAGGAAACTTTTCTGTAAAATGTCATTTCATCAATCGCACTATTCATTTTTGTGAATAGTTTTGACATTATACACATATATAATTTAAGTCAGTCTCTTTTTATTTCCTTGATAAAATAAAAATTTCAGCTATTTTTTGTCTAAAAATGACATCATTGACTGGGAAATAAGTTCTGTGGTTTGTTAGTATGAGTATGCACTTGCCAGCACTGGTGGATGTTTGCACTGAGTAACCCATACCTTTAGTTAAATCACTGCAAACATTTATGATATAGTTTTTTTTAAATGCAAAGATGCATTTCATAATTAAAATGAAATTATTTTCTGTAAGGACTTTTGACTGACTTTTTAAAGCATCACATTAATCTTGTCCATTTGGCATTACACTATTTGGCATGTTAAGATGTTAAGGTAATTATTAAAGATATATACCTATATGTCTGTATGTCTTTGACTATATCATCCGTATCTATATCTTTTTCTATAACTACATCATCTCCCAATCCAGTAGAGGAAATAAAATTCAATTAATTAAACAGAAGGCATTTTTTTCCCCACTTGTGGGCGGTCTCTGAGTCCGTTCACGGCCGGCTTTCAGTTCACGGGTGGCTGGCTGCGTTCCATCCGCGGGCGACCTGCCCTGCCCGTGGCGGCTCTTGCCCTGTCCGTGGCAGCTTCTTGCCCTGCCCACAGTGGCTCCGGCCCGCCCATGGCGGCTTGCCATTCTCAAGGCGGTCTGCCCGCTAGGAGAGGTCCCCGGGAATCGAACCTGGGGCCTCCCATGTGGTATGCCGGCGCCCTATCCACTGCGCTATCGAGCCGGCCCCTGGTGTTCTTTTGAATATAGCCTTAAGCTGAAAATTCAAAAGACTTTAAAAATATTAGAGAAAAGAAATGAAATAAATTAGAATGTTTTCTTAACTGAATGGACAAATGTAACAGAGCACATGAATCCTGACTCTTTTCATTTGACCCAGCAACTAGTAACAACTAGATCATGCTTCCTCTATTTCAATTCAGAGTCATAAATGTTATTTATTCAGATGCAAAGGGCATGGTGAGGTTGAATTCAGCCACTTGCTGAGAATAGAGAATGTTATTAAGAGGGGTGCTTTTAAAACTTTTAAAAGATAATTTCCAGACAAATTAAAAGAAAATTGTACCATTTTACACAGGAGATGATAAACATATGAAACAACAAATTATTTATTAAGCACCTAAGTCATAGGTATTATGATAAGCACTATTTTCTTATTTACATATTATTACCTCTAAGCTGCCTCATTTTGTCTTTTTGGTTGACTACATCCTGACATCTCATCATTAAGCAGTTCTTTCAATAAAAATTTGAAGTTACCTCTGGGGTAGACCACTAACTACCTTAATCTAATTCCCAGCATGTGAATTTTTATTAGCTTCTATCCTAATGGCTGAAATATCTTGGTATCTCACTTTTCATTTTGTAACCCATTGGTCACAGAGAGATTTCAGAGGATAACAGCCCTTTTCTCCAACAAAATATCCAGAGATCTTATTTCCAAGGAGGATCAGATTCCCCCAGGGATTTCCTATGTTTTAACTATTCTATAATTGCATTACAGAAATGTTTACATCCCATTTTCTTAGTGTAGACTCTAGGTTTCCAAAATTTAGCCATTGTATGATTTAGTTCCTTTGAGCTGAATACAAAGTGGTATGCTTAGAAATATGATAAATTATGAACAGTGTTCATAATTATATTAATTTATCTGAACAAAGGTATTCATAACTAATTTCTGTTCATCTAATATATTTATGGTATCCTAATGAGATTTTTAAAAGTCAGCAAGTTTTTAAAAATATTTTATGTTTTTCTATTATTTACATATATATGTAATGATGTAGAAAGTCAAGAAACATGAAATCATTTATATTTCATGGGACAGTTTTGATATATTTCTAGCAAAACAGAAAGTAAAAGAAAACCACTATCTTTCTTAGATGGTTTAAAGGCTGTACCAAGAAACCTATGGAGAATCTCTTTCAGCCCCATGATTCCCCGATACACATTTCTGATTGAAATGCCATGTGTAATTTTCTTACCTATCCGTTATCTCGATGGATAGGAAAGGTGCAGCACTAGACTTCAACGTACTCTAATATTTACTTTCTGAAATAACAGGGAAATAGCCACCATAAGCACAGCCTTCCTTTTTTTTTAAATAGCTTTGATAAAAGTGGTCTAGTTTGTAGAAACTATAGATAACATATTACAATGAAAATACTTTGCCTGCCATTTAGGGGCGATGTAACTATTTTGCACTCCATATTTCTTTGCAGAACAGGGGAAACATGAGGTCTCTATCCATCCTTCTGCCTATCCCTTCACTGATAAAACATCCTTCCATCTGGCCATCTTTCCATTAATATTTCAATCCTTTCTGCTGGTATGTATCATTCTATTCCATTATAGAGGTGCATTCTCTAGGTTTTCTTTCTTAACAATCCCAACTCTCACAAATGTTATTCAGATCTTAATGTGGGTTATTTGATGTGTTTTCTTCAGTGCATTGTTATTGTATAAGCTTCCTAAAAGATGTCACTGTAAGATTCGTGGTGTTTTATAAGCAATACTTTCAGTTTCCTTCATTTAAAAACTGTTCAATCTCTATCAAATGGAAGACTTTATTGACATTATGGTAGCTAAAATCTACTTTAATTTTACTTTGAGCCTAAAAATATTCAATGCATGCTCATGCATCCAAGGATGAGCAACATTTTAATCAGCTTTCCAGGACTTAGAGATCAGCTTCCCATGGGCAAGACCTCTTCCTGCCATATTCTGATAAGGGTAAATTTCATACCAGTATAAGCTGGACATTTTTCAGAGTCTACTGAAGTTCTGATCAGCCAGCTGAACGGAAATTATCAAGGGTTTCACTGCTAAAGCTTCTCAGTAAAGAACTTATCAAATCTTATTTCTACAGCAGTGATTGTGATTTTGCTCACCTGAATGTTGTGTGGGAAAGGTTGTTAGTATTAAGTAGTTTACCTATAGCCAGTAGCAGAACATGAATAAAATGTAGATACTTCAATACCAAGTAGAGGTATTTTCCCTACCTCTAGGTAGGATAGGTTGATAGATCCTATCATCAACTTAGTAAATATTTT
>PVKH010016764.1:0-15641 GCA_004027955.1 Chaetophractus vellerosus
AAACAAAGAAAAAACAAGAACCAAACAGATAATGTCACACATGTATATCAAGAAACACAAAAAAATGACTGCACAAAAATTTGTTTTTATAGAAAAAAAATGAGACCATCAAATATTTACTCAGAAGAATTTGAATAAAGTACAGTAAATTCATGAATAGAATATTATACAACAAAGAAAATGAATGGACCACAACTACATGCTTCAACATAGATTAATCATAGGACCATAATGTTGTGTTTAAAATCTCAGGAGCATACTGGCAATATTATTGATTTTACAAAAAGGATAAGAATAGTAAAATTAGAAAGAAATTGTTTTAAAAATAAAAATATACACTGTTAAGTGATAAGCAGTAATGTGATAAAACTGTGAATAAAAGAAGGGAATGGTGATAATATATACTCAGGCTCACACTTTCCTGATGAATTGGAAGAGTGGTATGATCAAAGAAGATCCTACAGAGTACATCTGAGATACTGGTAGCTTTTGTTTCTTAAAATAGGACATGAACATTTTTGTTAAGTTTTATGAAGCTATGCATACTCTTTTGTGAATATTACATATGAAATAAACACTTGGACATCATGCTTGGCTGCTGGCAGCTCTTAAGCATCACACCTCCCTCTTCCCCTTGTGTCCCTCCTCTGGGTCAGCCAATGAGAAAGCCCAGATGCTTCCTCTTTTGGTGCCAATGGAATGTTCCGGCCACAGGCAGGAAACTGCCCCCCAGCCCAACTCCCTAACTACTATAAAAATACTGAGCCAGCTTCCTTTCCTCCTTTCCTTGCTCTCTCAAGCTATTTTTGGACCACAATGGGGAGGCTTCCCTGCTGGAAAGACTTATTATGTGAATAATAAACTTTTGCTTAGTCTGTTGGTTTGTGTCTTGCATCATCAGTGTTAACATTCAAACCAAATTCGGGGTAAGGTCCACCCTATTTTTATAAGGTGGCTGAAGCAATTAGTTCTGTGAGCAGGATGCCTAGACAGTGACCACCATCCCCAGGGGCGCTTCTTCTCTACCTTTAGCTCCTTAACTGGCTCTGCTGCCCAATGGCAAGCATGCACTCTGAGTTGCTTCCTGCTGGCTAACTTTCACTTTGAGCTATGTGGTTTGGTATGTAAATTGCTGAGTTTTACCAAGCCTACATTATATAGTTACCATCCTAAGTCAAAAGCTTTGATAATTGGAGTTTAGATACAGAATTATGACCCCCCCCCTTAAAGTAGCTCTGCTTCATGTATCTCAATTACAGCCTAATTGTGACTGACTGACACTAGGCTCAGGAGAGTGGCCCTTGATTGTGTGTCTCAATTATGCATTGGCCCTTGTCCTACAGAACACTCAGGAGGAAAATGTACTCCCTAAATGATAGATGGGCCCATTGGCTGTTCACTCCTGTGGAGGAGCGCAGTCTCTCTTGAAGAGCAGTTACTAGTTGAAGAATTGAATTGCTGAATTCCATACTCCTAAAAGAAGATGGCATATATCTGCTGAAACGTACAATTTGCAAACCTCATGGCCTTAATCAATCTTGAGGCTCAAGTGACAATCATACCTGGGGATTCCACTAAATTTGAACAAGATACCCCAAGAATCTTAGGGGAGTTTTTAAACATTAAATACAAGACCAACAGGTATGCCATGATTTAAACAGTGGAAATATTGCATTGTCTAAATTCCCCACAGTCATAGCACACATTGCAGTTAAATATCACAGAATGGACATGACCTAGTGAGTAATAAATTAAAATTAAATTAAGTCTTTGGCACTTGCAAATTGGCTTGGCAAAAGGGGATCATATGGATGATTCTCCTTAGCTAAACTAGTTAATAAAGACTCATAAAAGTTAAAATGCACCTTCAAGAATTGAAACACTTTATAAAAGTCATATTTAGAGAAGGGGTGATTTTACCCTTTGCTTCTTCATTTAACACCCCTACTTTGGCTATTCTTACACTTGGAAATAATGAATAGTGCCTTGTGGTTTATTACTATAATTTTAATACCATGCCCACCCCCACCCCTCAATGAAGGCCACCGCACCCAACATTAATGAAATTATTGACTTCATCCTATCAGCAACTGAGAAATATTTAGCTATTGTAGATTTGACTGATATTTTCTGTTCAGTGTCTAATTAAATAGCATCTCACCTGCATTTTGCCTTAACCTCCAAAGGGACAGACTATTCTTGGGGTGCCTCAACAGCCCTGTTATCACGTACAATCTTTGCAGGCAAGGTCTTAGCGTCACTGAAATTTCCCCAGGAGTAAGTATGACATCATATTTATGGCATTCTCCTCTGAGGATATTCATTTGACATATTCATCTAGGACATACAAATACTTACAAAGGAGCTCACAAAAAGGGGATGAGCCACTCCCCACAAATAATGCAAGTTCTGCCAACATGACTCACTTCCTGCAAATTGTTTAGTTTTCTGAAGTTTCCTCCTGTCCTTGACAGCTGCCATAATGCCTTGGCTCATGAAAGCAGTAAACCACAAGCTTGGCACAGCTACCAAGGCCTCCTTGTTAAAGGATTGAGCCAAAATCAGACAATCAGGCTTATACTGCCTTCAGGGACTAATGGCCTCCTTAGAACTCACTCTTGCCGGTTGTCATGGTGCTACAGGAGGTCACCCTCTTCCTAGAGTCCTTGGCCACCTGAGAATGCTCAGGATAATTCACACAGCAACGAATGTGGTAAACAGCCCTGGAAATTCATGCGCTTTATGGGTAGTATCACCATCACACATGGATCCCAATGGGGAGTTGCTGCTTTCCATGCCTTGAGCATGTCCTTGATAAAGGATGGGACCCAAGGGTCAGCACAGTTGGTCAAACTGCTAGACTTAATGCTGGATGTCTACCCAATAATCACTGAAATCTCCACATTTTTAAAGACTCTCAGTCTATTGCCTAATGTTGCCCACTTTGAGGTAGAGAACTCTGGAAGTATCTCACCTCACCCAAAATATAGATCAAGGTCAAACAGGTCTCTGCACACACTAAAGCCACAATACAAAATCTCCCCAAGACACTATTTATCCCCTTCAGAGGTTCAGACATCATTACTTGTGATCAAGGCATTCATTTCACTTCTCATAATACATAATGCTGGACTATTTTTTCCTTTAGAAGGACCATTTATTGAGCCACTTTTGTTCATTCTTTGATATGTACTTTACATTTTTTTTAGGAGGTACCAGGGATTGAACCTACATGCAAAGCAGGCACTCAACCACTGAGCTACACCTGCACCCATGCTGGACTTTTGAACAAAGCATTCATTGGAATTTTCCTTTTCCTTTTTGGTCTCAGGGTCCATGGCTTATAGAATGTTATAATGTCCTTACTTAAACAAGCTCAAATTCAATTAAATGGACCATGACCTATTTCAACAAGCAAACATCAGGTGTGAATTATAATATAAGGTCTGGCTCCAATTTTTTGAATGTTTGATTGCTGATAGCTTTCAAGACCCTTCAGGTAAGCTGATAGAACAGTTCTGGTGCTATCTAATTTGGAGTCAGAAGGAAGTTCAAACCAAGCATTTGTAAGAACCTGCACTCCAGCCCAAACCCCTAACCACTATAAAAACTGCAAGCCATTCTCCTTTCCTTGTTCTTTCAAACGACTTTTGGACCCCCTTGGGATGCCTGCACTGCTCTCCCCAGAAAGCCTCATTATGTGATTAATAAACCTTTGCATACAATATTATTGTATGTGTAGTGTCATCGGTCTCAACATTTAAACCAAATTTTAGGTGTGGGCCGGTTTTTGCCTTTGCAGACTGACAACAGCATATCAATACACTATTTTTTAATGGCAGAGAATATATTGTCAATAGGTCTAGGTGTAGCTATGTTAATATTACAAAGTTAATGCAAGATAATGTAGAAATTGAGAAAATAATTGAACTATCATTTAACAAAAGAAATACAAATGGTCACAATACCTTATGCTTAAATTATCTAATTCGATAAATGTAAATTTATAAAAAAATGAAATAAAACTCATTTCTAAGTTCAGCAGACATTAAAATGTTTGATAAAAGCCAATATTTTTTTAGTGTAGGGCTTATTCCAACAATCACTATTATATATTGGTACTATATTATAAGAGGATTACTTGGCAACATGAATTAAAATATAAATTATACCTGCCTTTTGGTCCAATAATGTACTTCCTAAAAATTAAGAATACTTATCTATCCATGAAGCTTCACGAATATATAATTTTATAATAATGTTCAGTTGAAGGTTGCTAGTAATAGTGAATAACTGAGAAAAAATCTGATGTCCATTAGTGGAGACTTTTAAAAATTCATGCACCAGTATTGCAGTGGAATTTAATGCACAATTTAAAAATAAATAAATAATATGGCTTGGAATATTTCCCAAGATGCACAATAAAATGAATTATAAAGTAGTTTATAAAGCCTATATTTTTAACTTTTATAAAACTGAGATAATATTACTTATAGTCATCTGCAATTTGAGTGGAAATTTATACTTCAAATGTTGAACAGGCATCGTCTTCCAGTTCTGAGACCAAAGTAGATTTTCACTTCCTCTGTTACACAGATGTTACTTAAAATTTCTGTAATAAGCTTGTAATGAACCAGAATAAAGAAAATACTCTCATCATGTAGAGAAATACAAATAAGACCCGAGAGAGGAAAAAACTAGGTTTTTGAAAATTGCTACTTTTAAACAAATTTGATTAAGAATTACAGATGAACAATAAAATAAGTTTATCCATTTTCCTGAACAAAGAGAAATACCATTTCGAGGAGGCCATTTTCTGAAGCTATAAATAAAATTTATGAATTTCAACAAAGTTGAAGGAATTTAGAGTAATAAATGCCATGTAAGAAAATATTTAATATGCTCAATAAAAGTATTATCTGAAATATTGCTGATGTACATTAAGTTTTACTGAATTTGCATTAATTATGTCACTTTTATTTGTAACTTTTATAACTTTCACTATTATCTTATACTTTTATAGCATTCAGAGATTAATTAATTATATATTGGTGAATGGCTTATCATTTGTTTGATTTAATGAAATCTTTAATTCATACAGGTATTTTTTCTATTTGTGTTTCATACAGAATATTTTTTAAAGAAACTCAACTTACTATTGTGTTATGTAGTATCGATGTTATTTGTAGGGAAAATATGGAAAAGAATATTAGTGTTAATTATTGTGTCCACGGAAGAACCAATATGATGTTTGTTCATCTTAACCAGAAAGTTGTTGTATTAGTTAGGGTTCTCCAGAAAAAGAGAACAGACAGGAAATATATATATTTATCCTCCACATATTTTTTTAACTTTGCAATTAATTTATATAATAGCTGGCATTTTGGTTATTAGCAACCTTGTATATTTTTAGGAAGAATGAATTAAATATTCAGGGTGACTCAACTGGGTATAAGATCTGAAGTTTACAGCTAGGAAAACAGGAAAAAATATATAAATCATTTTTACTTCACTGTGGAAAATGATGATATATATACGCAGAGAGAGAGAAATGGATAGAGAGAGAAGTAATTATTGTAGGAATTGGCTCACATGACATTGGGGATTGGCAAGTCCAAATTCTGTAGGGTAAGCTGCAAATTGGGAACTCTCATAAGGGTTCAATGAATTCCCTAGCTCATTGAGAGAAGCTAGCTGACTGAAGTAGAGGTAGAAATTCTTCTTTCTGACTGCTGCAATCATCAGTTTTTGCTCTAAGGCCTTCACTGGATAAGAACTCTCTCTTGCTGAAAGTGATATCCTTTGTTGATTGTAGATGTAATCAGCCACAGAGGCAATGAACTGGCTAATGATGTAAATCAATGAAATAACCTCACAGTAACAATGATGTCATTGCTTGCTTTTCCAAATACTGGAGCACAATAACTTAGCCAAGTAGACAAATGAATTTAACCATCACAGATGGTATATATTATTATAATAAATAAAAGGTATACTGCTTGTAAAGCTCCAATTGAGAAATCTTGGTCCAAATAACTGTGGTTGGGTTTAAAAAATATATAATATTGCTAATAATGCTTGAAGAAAGACGCAGTCATTGATTTCACCCTGAATGAGGTAAATGGAGTTATTCTGGCTATCAACAAAATGCTAATCATATCTCATCCAGAAGTTGTTATAATTGAATCCAACTTCATAAAATGTAGGAAGTTCAGATTTGCTGAAAATAACAGAAAAAAGCATGAAAAATCTGTGATAATAATCAAAGGTTTTCAAAGTTTTCTTTTGTTTTAAATCATTTTAATTTAGTTAATAATGAAACAGCATGCCTTGGTTTTCAGTGTCCTGGATTTTTCAGTACTTTGCTTAATTTCAAAGAATTAAATATAATTCTAATCCAAAGTGTCTATTATAAATTATATTTATAATTAAAGAGGAAATTTGACACATTGTGCCTGAGGAATCATGATATTTAAAGAGCACACCTATTTTTCCCTTTGCTTTCACCATAGCATTAATTCAATTAGAATATTTAATTTAGGATATGATTGATTTCAATGTATCAATCATACATTAAAATCTTAGAACACCATTTGGAAAGCTTTATGATCCCTTGGGGTTAATTTGAATAATGAACTGTGTACATGCTCTGTACATAATAGCAGAGAGATTAACTATGTTCTCTATCACATGCTTTATATAAAGATGATTATAAACTCATTAAGCACGAGGAAACTCCTTTTGTGTTGGTTTTAAACTTCTCATTATCTTTCTTTTGTAGACCCCCAAAGACTTCTATGGCCACACAACTAAGCCAAGGTAAAAAAATATTCTGAGTCTTAGGACAATACACTTGTATTGATAAATTTGATCCAATAAATCTTATAGTCAGCTCTTCTTTTTCTTTTGCCCTTAAAATCTATCCCAGGCATGCTCCTCAGATTCCTGCCTGAAAAGTAGACAAATCTTGAACCTCCTTTGTATATAGGCTATCTTCTATCCTATCAGTTCTGATACAGGAGTTGACAAGGATTAAGCTCTCCTTCCGCTCTGTAGGCAATGTGGACAGTGAACTATGTTGAGGAGAGTAAGCAACCCCTTGTGAGGCAATGACCCCTAGAGTCCTTAAAGTGTTTCATGCTTCAGAAGATGTTTCCCTCTGATGGTTGTGGGGATGAGGATGTGGATAGGTTGCTTCTACTCTCAAGAAATCTCCTGAGGTATCTGGGGTTTCGAAGCAATCCAATTAATCTTTGTCTACTCAAGAGCCCAATGTTGTAGGCATAGGTCCCAATCTTTCCCTTTCACTGCCATTTCTATGATGTAAGATACCTAGCAGACACTTGTATTTATTTATTGTTTTAACTTTGCAGGAATTGCATTTTTTACTGTAAGGCTTTAAATGTGTACTTTACCTGTATTATGATTTCTAGGACAGCTGAAGCTTCCAGACCACCCAATAATCTTTGTAATCACCATTGATGCCAGATATCTAAGTGCAGGACCATGCTATCTCCCATTGCCCTAACCTCCATCTCTGTCTGTAATGGATTACTCTGCTCTATTTTCTTCCAGCAAGGATATTATCCATTAATGAATCAAAGTTTTGACCTGTCAAATTCCTGAATGTCATTTTTAGGGTCCTTTTCCTGGACCCACTAATTATCATTTCAGGTCCCAGAAGGGCTTACTCAAAGTGAAAATTAAAGAGAGTTTAATAAAGAGATTATATACAAAGTTGCTGGTAGGGTTAAGGGAACCAGTAAAAGATGATTATGCACACAGTAAATAGCTACAATGGAAAACATTTGTTATTCACAGGCTTAAAGGAGAAAGGAAGGTGGTAAATGAAAGTTGTAGAGAACTTCAACTTTGGGAGAGGGGTGGATTAAAAGGAGCAGTGGGTAGAGAATTACACTACAGCCTCGTGGGGTGGTAACCAAGAAATTAATTTCCCCACCTCTCTCTCCTCTCACAGCCTATCTCCTGTCAGTATTTTGCATTAACTGAACTGAAATAGGAGCAAAGAGGAAAGAGATCCCAAGTAAAGCAGTAATATGATTCAGCTTCATGTTGCACAGAAGGAGAGAGAGTATTTCAGAAATGGCAAATGGAGAATAAAACTGCCCAGTCTCCTATCAGATTCCATTAGCCTAAATGATAATTGTGTCTGCTGTTTTCCTTTCAGTTTACAAGAATCAGTATATCCAAGGACATAATTCCAGGCATTTCGTTGTCCCAAATAGTAATCCCACAACATCATCACACTTTTCTATAACCTTTCCTTGGCTTTGTCCATGAAGCTGGACCTCTACTTTGGTTTCTACTCATTATATCTCTCTGTGTAATGGGCCTCACTAAAGGCTGGGCCTCATAATGACTCTTACCTTTTACTCCTGCCATCATAGAATAGGATCCACCACTACTCCCCTTTCTTACTGACTCTGAAGACTGAGATTTTGGCTTAGCTTCAGATAGTTCTCCCAAACTGAACATTTTTGCTTGGCTGTAGCTTGAGATCCAGAAAAAACAACCAACCAACCAAACAACCAAACAAAAAACACAAATGAACAAACAAAACATCCAAATATGAATACATCTTAAGCCCCACTGTGGTATGAACACCAGAAAGTTCCTAACGTTAATCCATTCCTGTGAACATGAACCCATTGTAAGTAGGACTATTTGGTGAGGTTACTTCAGTTAAGGTGTTGCCCAAGTAAATCAAGATGGGTCTTAATCCTGTTACTGGAGTCCATTATAAGCAGAATGAAATTGAGACAGAGAGAGAAAAAGCCATGGCAAGCAATAATCTGAAGGTCAATGTAACCCAGAAGATTAGGGAGAAGCCAGGAAAGGCCACCAAGTGCAGTGTTATTTGACAGAAGAGCCCAGGACCAAGGGTCACTGGCAGCCAGCTCCAGAATGCCAGTCTTCAGGAAGAAAGCATCATATTGATAAGCTTTGATTTGGACTTCTCCTGGCCTCATAACTATGAGCCCTTAGATTCCCATTGTTTAAGCCACCCATTGTATGGCATTTGATTTGGTAGCCAAGAAACCAAAACATCTAGTGTGGCAGTTTGGCATTGTTTATGAATTCCAAAAATTGATATTGGATTATGTTTGTAAACTTGTCTGTACTTGAGTGTGTTTAATTTATGATTAGGGCTTTCATTGGGCCATGTCAGTGGGACGTTGAGTCCCTGCCTACCAAGGGGAAAAACAGAGAAAACTACATGGTAGAGAAGAGAGTTGGAGTTTTGATCCTGGAGCAAGAGAAGTAAACAAGCAGGAGAAGCAGATACTTGAGGAAAGAGAGGTTCCATTAGACACAGCAGAGGCCCCAGGAAGAGAAACAAGCCATTCACCTGAGACTTTACAGCTGACCATGTGGAGAGAAGAGAGAAGCTGAGCCAAAAGAGAATTGGACCCTGGGAGAGAAATGAGACTTATCCCAGCTGTGATGGCTACCCGAGAGAACCCTGACTAGAACACCTGCCTACAGCTGATATTGGAAGAAGCTGGGATCACGAGCCTTAAGAGGAAGAGGAAGGCTGAACGTCAGCAGCCATCTTGCTCTAATATGTGGCAACAGGCTTTGGTGAGGGAAGTAACTTAGGCTTTATGGCCTGGCAACTGTAAGCTTCTACCCCAAATAAATACCCTTAATAAAAGCCAACATATTTCTGGAATTTTGCATTAGCTCCCCTTTGGCTGACTAATACAACTAGCAACCAGTTTTTTCCCTCTGAATATTCTCCTCTCTCTAAAAGAAACTGTTCTACCTATTTGCCAAAAACTCCTTTCAAAGTGTTATCTATATGATCTATAAAAGATACACATCTTGTCATACCAGCATCCTTATAAAAATCATTCAATGGTTCTCTATGACTTTTTTCATATTGGCATTCAAGATCATCATAATCCAGTAACTGCTTACTTATGAAATTTCCTCACATGACCCTCCTTCCATAGATAACTAATGACCCAGCAATATTTGTAGTTCATCATATATCTCTATTTGTTCAATATCAAGTGTCATTCCAATTATTTCTACTAGATTTAATTACTTATGTCCACATAACACAGTGACATTATCCATTCATTCAGGAATCATCTTTCACCTTTTTCCCTTACTTGTTAGTCTATGCTCCCATAATGACTTTGCTTACTTCTATTATACTTTGTTATAATTATCTGCCTTTCCCACTAGCTTATGAGTTACTTAAGGGTAAGACTGAGTTTAGTTATATTCTGAAGTAGACATTATCCAGCAAAGTGTCTGGAACCTTATAGGTGTCAAAAGAATATTTAATGAATAAATGAGTTAATGATTGGATCTATCTCACTGAACAATGTATTTCTGATCGAGGATTGCTTCCCTGACTCATCAAACCTGAAGATGCCCCAACATGTGAGCTGTGGGTGGTAATTGGACCATGTGGGAGTGAACAGTAGCATACCTTTGTTTCACCTAATATAATGATGACATCTAATTGATGTGGCAGTCCTTGCTATTCATTCCCTGTTATCAGGTTAATAATCCTTTATCTTCCTCCTGCCTGATACACTGGTCTCTAGGGAAATTCCATTATTCTTTCCTTCTCAACTCCGATGTTTTCCTTAATTTATAAATATTGAATTATCGCCAATTCATGAATTTTGTCATTTTCCTAACGTGGTTTTCTAACATTCTTAGAATTCTCTCTTGGATTTATTTTCAAAGAACAAAGAAAGAAGCAAAATATTTTTTATATATTCTTCTTATTTTGTTAAAAGTTTTTTAAATAATAACTTTTAAAAACATTTTTAAAAAGATACTTAGATTACATAAATGTTACACAAAAAATATAGGGATACCCCTATGCCCCACTCCCTACACCTCCCACACCCTCCTATATAAACATTCTTCATTGGTGTGGCACATTTACTGCAAATGATAAACGCTTCCTGGGGCTTTGCCACTAAGGATGGACCATAGAACACATTGTAGTCTACACTCTCTCCCACACAGTTCTTCACGTTATGGGGTGATATAAAATGGCCTATATCTGTTGTTGCAATGTCATTCAAAACGATTCCCAGATCCCAAAAATGCCCCCATATTACAAACGTTTTTCTCTCTCCCTGCCCCCAGAGCCTCCAGTGGTTACTGCCTCGACATCAATGTTGTAATTTCTTCCAGTGTTAGAATCACAGCATGTCTATAGTAGAATACCAGTAAGTCCACTCTAATCCATAGTTCATTCCCCAATCCTGAGGATTCTGGGATGGTGATGTCCACTGCCCCTCTAATTGAGAGGAGGCTTCGATCCTATACAGCCAATGGATGGGACTCTCTTGCTTGCAGGTGTTGGCTATCTCATTTCCTTGGTATGGTGGTTGTCAATCCTCACCTCATTGTTAGGTGTCCTGGGTGAGTCCAATGAACTGGAGAGTAGGTGTTGCAACTCTGCTGATGTTCCGGACCCAAATGACACATGGACAGCCCAAAGACTCCAGTTTCTTGGGAGTACACCTACAAACTCCAGCACCAAGTATAGGTTTAAATAGAAGAGACAGATGAGTCATGTGTAGGGAAGCCATAATCGAGTCCAACTCTGTCACTTTCAGGAGCACAAACTCCAAATTAGGGCCCACCGGCAAGGCACCAAACTCCAGAGCTATCTGCCCTGACCATAGGACCTGGGTGACTCCAGAGCCCTCAGGAACCCCACTATTTGGGGTATTATTCACTTTGGCAGTCTATGAGATCCTGCTGAGATGTGCATAAGTGTTACCCCTAGGATGACATCCTGACTCATTTTGAAGTCTCTTAGACATATACATTCATTTGTCTTGACCTTTTCTCCCATTTATTTGAGGTCTTTTTCCAGTTGCATTGCTAGTTGTTGCTTGGTAGTAATCCCTCAGTGCCAGGGAGGCTTATCCCTGGGAGTCATGTCCCATGCTGGGGGAAAGGAAGTGCATTATATGCTGAGTTTGGCTTAGAGAGAGGCCACATTTGAGCAACTAGGAGGCTTTCAGGAGGAAAGTCTTAGGCACCCCAAAACACTAGGCTAAGTTTAATTTCAAGAGCAAAGGCTCATAAACATATTTGTCAATATCAAGGGCCCATCAATGGATCATCCTTCACCAGTCATTGTCCCTGCACTTGGGGGACTGTTGCTGCTCCATTAGAGAATGTTGCAGAATTCTCCAGGATGGGAATTCAATATTCTCACGGTTATTGTCTGAGTCTCCACCCACTGTGATAATGCTCTATGAACAATTGAACATATTTATATACCTTATATGCATGCCCAGGTGAACTTCCTCCCATGTATCCCTGATCACTGACACCCCACGCTAATGATCCTCCCCTGCCCCATCTGTAACCCTTCTATGATACAAAGCTTCTTCAAAAATGAAGCCATTAAAATAGCCAAATACAATTAATAGGAAAATGAAATAATAATGGTAGGTTTAAAAATAAGAAAGAAAATATATAAATATTTTAAAAAGAACTAAAAATTAAATTAAATTAATTTAAAAGATTGGCATATTAAAAAATAATGAAAATGTTTAAAATTTTTTTGACATTTTGCCTTTCATCACTATAATATCTGGTGTCCTGTATGTACAGTGGCATTTTCTTCCATTTAGTTCCCAGTGTCTTGCTATTTTTCATTTTGTTTTCAAAAAAGTTCTAGGTCATGGTAAAGTCACATACAGAATACAGGAGACACTCATATATGCAACATCCTCCCCTTTTCCCCCTTTGTGTATTAATACCTTTTTATTTGTGAATGGTACCTTTGTTATAGCTGATAAACAAATAGTGAAACATAGCTACTAGCCATGGTCAATTGTTTACATTATGGTTTACATTTTAGACTGTACACTTTTATAAATTTTTGATGATATTTAACATGGCCTGTGTCCATCATTGTAAGATCAGGTAGGACACTTCCATTGCCCACTAAATGCCCCCTATTCTATCTATTCTATTTCTCCATCTGCCTCCCCTCAGGGCCCATGGCAAATCCCTGGTTTCACTGCTTGGATGGCAAGATTCATAGCTATTTGCAACAACACTGAGGTCCTGACACACTGGTTTGTCCTCTTTTATTAGGAACTGCCCATGCTCTTGAGAGACTCCATCCTTTCTGTGAACAAACTGGTCTTCTCCAAGATGGGGGTCCAACTCCTTCCCACTCATTATGTGGGTCTCAACCCACTGATACAACACATTATGACAAAATGATCACTCACACACTCCCAAAAGCCTGCTCCAGGTGCGCCCTGTCCTGAATGCCTCCCCCCCCCATCCAAAACCCTAAACTAGTAACCCTTCCTTGTCATATTGCCATAAGAGCACTCCTAACTATGTACTTTCAACCACATACCTGCAAATCCCCAGTGTTCACCTGGTCCCTCTACCAACCCTCCCCCCAGTTCCCTGGACCTTCCAACCCACCCTACCCAATCTACCCACCTGTCAAACCTGCACCACCCAACGCAATAATATCAGTACCCTCCTGTCATATACCTTCAATACGCAAACACCTTTTCACCTTACGATAGGTTACATCCATATGGTTGTTGGTTCACAAACTTCTCCCCTTCTATTTTCTGTAACCCTATCTTCCAGACAATAGCTCTCTGAGTCTACTCAACTTGCTTAATTTATATCAGTAAGGTCATGTACTATTCATCCTTCAATGCCTGGCTTGCTTCACTCAACATAAGGTCCTCAAGATTCATCCATGTTATCCCATGTGTTAGCACTGTATTCCTTCTTACAGCTGAGTAATATTCCATTGCATTTATATACCACATTTTGTTTATCCAATCATTTGTTGATGGGCATTTGGGTTGATTCCAACTTTTGGAAATAGTGAATAATGCTGCTATGAACATTAGTGTGCATGTATCTGTTTGTGTCTGTTTTCAATTCTTCTGGGTATATACCCAGCAGTGGAATTGCTGGATCATATGGCAGTTCTATAGTTAGTTTTTTGAGGAACTGCCAAACTGTCCTCCACAATGGCTAGATCATTCTACATTCCCACCAGCAGTAGATGAGGGTTCCCATTTCTCCATATTCTTTCCAACAATTATTGTCCACTGTTTTCTTAATAGCCACCAGTCTAATGGATGGTATCTCATTGTAGTTTTGATTTACATTTCCCTAATAGCTAGTGATGATGAACATCTTTTCATGTGCTTTTTAGTCATTTGTATTTCTTCCTTGGAGAAGTGTTTCTTCAAATTGCTTGTCCAATTTTTAAATGGGTTGTTTGTCTTTTTATTTTTGAGGTGTAGGGTTTCTTTATATATGCTGGATATTAGGCTCCTATATGATATATGGTTGCCAAATATTTTATCCCATTGGGTAGGCTGCCTTTTTACTTTGTTGATAATGTCCTTTAAGGTGCAAACGTTTTTAATTTTGAAAAGATCCCATTTATTTATCTATTTTTTCTTTCCTAGGTATTTGATTCTTTTAGTTGCTATTGTAAATGTTATTTCTTTCTTGATTTCCTCCTCAGATTGCTCATTATTGGTGTACAGAAATGCTACTTAATTTTTAGCATTGCTCTTATAGCCTGTGACTTTAATGAACTCATTTATAAGTTCTAAAAGCTTTGTTGTAGATTTCTCAGTGCTTTCTATGTATAGGATCATGTCATCTGCAAATGGTAAAAGTTTTACTTCTTCCTTTCCAATTTGGATGCCTTTTATATATTTTTCTTGCCTCAGTGCTTGAGCAAGTACTTCTAAGACAATGTTAAATAGGAGCAGTGTAGTGAGCAACCTTGTGTTGTTCCCGATCTTAGAGAGAAAGCTTCTAGGATTTCACCATTGAAGATGATGTTAGCTGTGGGTTTTTCATATATACCCTTTATCATGTTCAAAAAGTTTCCTTCTATTCCTATCTTTTGCAGTGTTTTTATCAGGAAAGGGTGCTGTATTTTGTTAAATGCTTTTTCTACATCTATAAGGCTGATTGTGTGATTTTTTTTCTTTCAATCTGTTTATGTGGTGTATTACATTGATTGATTTTCTTATGTTGAACCATCCTTGCATACCTTGGATGAAAACCTCTTGGCCATGGTGTATAATTCATTTGATGTGTTGTGGAATGCAATTAACAAGTATTTGGGGGGGTATTTTAGCATCTAGGTTCATTAGAGAGATTGATCTGTAATTTTCCTTTCTAGTGACATCTTTGTTTGGCTTTGGTATTAGGGTAGTATTGGCATTATTGAATGAGTTAGGCAATGTTCCTTCTACTTCTATTTTTTGTAAGAGTTTAAGCAGGATTGGTCTTAGTTCTTTCCAGAATGTTTGATAGAATTCACCTGTCAAACCATCTGGTCCTGGGCTCTTCTTATTTGGGAGGTTTTTGATGACTGAGTCTATGTCTTTACTTGTAATTGGTCTGTTCATCAATTCTGTGATGGCTAGGCTAATGTGTCAACTCGGCCAGGTAATTGTGCCCAGCTGTTGGGTCCAGCAAGCCTGGGGCTAATTGCATCTGCATCAATCAGCAAGATTGGATGAAGAATGGATGACGCTGTTATCCATTCAGTTGACTGCTTATAAAAGGGAACTGATTTAACATTCGGAGAGAATTTCCCAGCTCGTCCTTTG
>PVKH010016765.1:0-15639 GCA_004027955.1 Chaetophractus vellerosus
GTGTTCCTCAGTGACTCCAGGCAACAGCAAGCACTTTTGCCCTGCACAGACTGGACTGTTAGGCACCTGTGGCTCTACATCCACTCCCCAATAGGATAGGAAGGGAGATATGTTTCCTCAGCCTCTCTGGGAAAATACAATGCTTTTGGCCCACAGAGACTGGTCTGTTGGGCTCCTGTGCTTCCATCCCCACCCCTTAAAGGGCAGAAAGATGAGGATGTTTCCTCAACCTCTCAGGGCAACTTCAGGTGCTTTGGGCTCACACATATTAGATTGTTGGGCAATCTGGAGGTTCCATCCCTATCCCTGGCATGGGAGAAGGGGGGCCAGTCCTATGTCAGTCTACCAGGGCAACTGTGGTCAGTTTTAACCTACATGGCTTAGTTTGCTGCCCACACCTACAGCTCCATCCCCACCCAGGCTGGGGAGGAGGATGTGTGAAGCTTCATCAGTCTCTCTGGGCAACAAGAGATGGTCTTGGCCTGTGGCTTCAGCTCCATCCCTACCCCTGGCAGAAGAGAAATATGGGAGAAAATCCATCAGTTCGTAGAGCAACAAGAGCAGCATCAGCCAACTACATCCTCAGTACCAACTACATCCTCAGCTCCTACTATACAACAAGCAAGGGAGAAAGGGCAAGAAAGCCCTAGACTAAAGAGAGAAACTGCACCCAAAATAAATACATCTAGCAAGCCAGATGCCAAGATACCAACAAAAAATTACAATGTGTACCAATAAACAGGAAGATATGGCCCACTCAAAGAAACAAGATAAGCTTCCATATGACATAAAGGAGTTCAGGCAACTAATCATAGATGTTCAAACAAATCTCCTTAATAAATTCAATGAGATGGCTAAAGAGATTACAGGTATTAAGAAGACACTGGGTGAGCACAAAGAAGAATTTGATAGCATACAAAGAAAAATAGCAGATCTTATTGAATGAAATCCACAATACATGAAATTAAAAATACACTGGAGGCATATAACAGCAGATTTGAGGAGGCAGAAGAAAGGATCAGTGAGCTGGAAGACATGGCCTCTGAAAGTGAACATACAAAAGAACAGGTAAAGAATGGAAAAAATTGAACAGGGTCTCAGGGAACTAAATGATGGCAAGAGATGTACAAACATACTTGTCATGGGTGTTCCAGAAGGAGAAGAGAAGGGAAAAGGGGCAGAAGAAATAATGGTAGAAAATTTCCCAACCCTATTGAAGAACATACATATCCATGTCCAAGAAGCACAACATACTCCCATCTAAATAAATCCAAATAGACCTACTCTGAGACATTGACTAATCAGAATGTCAAATGCCAAAGACAAAGAGAATTCTGAGAGCAGCAAGATAAAAGCAATACATAACATACAAGGGATACCCAATAAGATTAAGTGCCAATTTCTCATCAGAAACCATGAAGCCAAGAAGGCTGTGGTATGATATATTTAAGATACTGCAAGAAAAAATCTTCCAGCCAAGAATTTTATATCTGGCAAGACTGTCTTTCAAAAATGAAGGCAAATTTAGAATATTTACAGATAAGCAGAAACTGAGAGAATTTGTAACCAAGAGCCCAGCTGTGTAGGAAATTCTAAAGGGAGTTTTGCAGCCTGAAAAGAAAATACAGGAGAGAGAGGTTTGGAAGAGAGTCTAGAAAAGAAGATTATGTTAGTCAAAGTAACTGAAAGTGTAAAAAGAGTGGTGAAAATAAAATATAACAGAAAAACCCAAAGGTCAAAGTGGGTGAAGTAAGAACTGCCTTTACAGTAATGGCATTGAGTGTTAATGAATTAAACCCCCCAATTAAAAGATGCAGACTTGCAGAATGGATAAGAAAATATGAGCCATCTATGTGCTGTCTACGAGAGACTCACCTTAGACACAAGGATACCAATAGATTGAAAGTGAAAGGATGGAAACAGGTTTTCCATGCATGCAATAACCAAAAAAAAGCTGGAGTAGCTATATTTATATCAGATAAAATAGACTTTAAAAGCAACACTGTCATTAGAGACAAGGAAGGACATTATATATTAATAAAAGGGGCAACTCACCAGGAAGAAATGCACCTAACCAGGATGTCCCAAAGTACATGATGCAAACACTCACAAAATTGAAGGTAGAAATAGATATCTGTCTCTACAATAATAGTTGGAGGCTTCAATACGCCACTCTCAGCATTGAATAGAACATCTGGGCAGAGGGTCAATAAAGAAACAGAGAGCTTGAGTAATATGATAAATGGACTAAACCTAATAGACATATACAGAACATTGTACCTCAAAACAGCAAGATATACATTCTTCTCAAGTGCTCATGGATCTTTCTCCAGGATAGACCATATGTTGACTCACAAAGCAAATCTCAATAAATTCAACAAGATCAAAATTAAACAAAGCACTTTCTCTGATCATAATGGAATAAATCTGGAAACTAACCACAGGCAGAAAAAGGGAAAATTCACAAATATATGGAGATTAAACAACACACTCTTAAATAATCAGTGAGTCAAAGAAGAAATTGTGAGAGAGATCAATAAATATCTCAAGATGAATGACAACAAGAACACAATATCAGAACCTATGGGATGCAGTGAAGGCAGTGCTGAGACGGAAATTTATATCCCTCAATGCTTAAATTAAAAAATAAAAAAGAGCTAAAATCAATGACCTAATTACAAAGCTAGAGGAACTAGAAAAAAAAACAGCAAACTATTCCCAAAGCAAGTAGAAGGAATGAAATAACAAGGATCAGAGCAGAAATAAATGAAATGGAGTACAAAAACATTAGAAAGAATTAATAAAACCAAAAGTTGTTTCTTCGGTTTTATTAATTCAACATGCTTGGCTAGACTGACAAAGAGAAAAAGAGAGAAGATGTAAGTAAATAAAATAAAAAGTGAAAATGGGTATATTACTACTGACCCCACAGAAATATAAATGAGGTCATAAGAGGATACTATGAACAACTGTATGTCAACAAACTGGACAATGTAGACGAAATGGAAAAGTTCCTAGGAACATATGAACAACATACACTGACCCTTGAAGAAATAGAAGTCTTCAACAAACCAATCACAAGTAAAGAAATTGAAACAGCCATCAAACAACTCCCCAAAATGAAAAGTGGAGGACCAGATGGTTTCACAGATGATTTCTACCAAGCATTCAAAGAAGATTTAATACCAATCTTAATCAAGCTCCCCCAAAAGATTGAACAAGCAAGAACTTTACCAAACTCATTCTATGTAGTCAATATCACCCTAATATCAAAGCCAGATAAATATATTACAAAAAAGAAAATTATAGACTCATTTCCTGAAAGAATATGGATGCAAAACTTTTCAACATAAAGCTTGATAATTGAATCCAACAATGCATTAAAATAATTATTCACCATGAGCAAGTGTTTTATACCAGGTACGCAAAGGTGGTTCAAGAAAAGAAAATCAATCAGCATAATACACTACATTAATAAATCAAAGAAGAAAAATCACATGATCCTGTCTGTTGAAGCAAGAAAGGCATTTGACAAAATACAGCATCCTTTCTTGATAAAAATACTACAAAAGATACAAATTGAAGGAAACTTTCTTAACATGATAAAGACCATATATAAAAAACCCACAGCTAACATTGTACTCAATGGTGAAAGACTGAAAGCTTTCCCATTTAGATCAGGAGCAAGACAAAGATGCCCACTGTCACCATTGTTGTTCAATTTAGTGTTAGAGGTTCTAGCTAGAGCAATCTGGCAAGAAAAAGAAATAAATTCATCCAAATCAGAAAGGAAGAAGTAAAGCTTTTGCTATTCATAGGTGACATGATATTATACCTAGAAAGCCCCGAAAAATCTGCAACAAATTGCTAGAGCTAATAAACAATTTCAGCAGTGATAGGATACAATATTAATATGCAAAAATCAGTAGTGTTTCTATACACTAGTAATACATAATCTGAGGAGGAAGTCGGGGAAATATCCATTTTCAGTAGTGACTAAAAGAATCAAATATTTGGGAATAAACTTAACCAAGGCTGTAATGCAATTGTATTAAAAAAACTACAATGCATTGCTAAAAATTTTTTTTTAAAAGACCTAAATAAATGGAAGAACATTCTGTGCTCATTGATTGGAAGCTAAATATTGTTAAGATGTCAATTCTGCGCAAATTGATATCTCGATAAAAATTCCACCAGCATTTTTTAAATAAATGGAAAATATGATTATCAAATGTATTTGGAACAGTAAGGTGTTCTGAATAGCCAGATAAATCTTAAAAAGGAAAAGAGAAATTGGAGGACTCTCACTTCTGGACTTTAAATCGTATTACCTACCTACAGTGATAAAAACAGCATGGTACTTGCGTAAACATAGAAACATAGACCAATGGAACTGAAATGATGGTTCAGAAACAGACCCTCACAACTGGTCAAGTGATTTTTGACAAGGCTATTAAACCTACCCAGCTGGTGCAGAACAGTCTATTCAACAAATGGTGCTGGGAGAACTAGATATCTATAGCCAAAAGAAAGAAAGAAGACCCCTATCTCACACCTTATACAAAAATTAACTCAAAATGGATCAAAGACCTAACCATAAAATCTACAACCATAAAGCTCCTAGAAGAAAATATAGGAAAATACCTTCAAGACCTGGTGGTAGGTGGCAGATTCTTAAACCTTACACTGAAAGCACAAGCAATGAAAGAAAACATGGATAAACGGGATCTCCTCAAACTTAAACACTTGTGTGATTCAAAGGACTTTGCCAAGAGGGTAAAAATGCAGCCCACTTAATAGGAGAAGATATTTGGAAACCACATGTCCAATAACGGTTTGAATTCCATACTATATAAAGAGATTATACAATTCAACAATAAAATAACAAGAAATCCAATTTAAAAATGGGCGAAAGGCTTAAATAGACATTTTTCCAAAAAGGAAATACAAATGGCCAAAAAGCACATGAAAAAAAGTCATGTGCTATTAGGGAAATGCAAATCAAAACAACAATGAGATATCATTTCACACCACTTAGAATGACTGTTATTAAAAAATCAGAAAACAGTAAGTGCTGGATAGGAAGTGGAGAATGTTGGTGGGAATGTAAAATGGTGCAGCCTCTGTGGAAGAGAGTCTAGTGGTTCCTCAGGAAGCTAAATATAGAACTGCCATATCATCCAGGAATTCCTCTTCTGGAATTATACCCAGAAGAACTGAAAACTGACGCAAACAGACATTTGCACACCGATGTTCATAGAGGCATTAAGCACAATTTTCAAAAGATGGAAACAACTCAAGTGTCCATCAACTGATGAATGAATGAACAAAATATGATAGACACATACAATGGAATACTATGCTGCTCTAAGAAACAATGAAAATGGGACACATATAATAACATGGATGAACCTTGAAGACATTATGTTAAATGAAATAATCCAGACACAAAAGGACAAATATTATATGGTCTCACTAATATGAACTAAATATAAAGGATAAATGCATGGAGTTAAAATCTAGAGTATAGGTTATTAGGTGATAAGAGGAGGGCTGAGATGCTTAATGTATGTAGACGTTTTAATTAACTGTAAAAGTATGGAAATGGATAGAGTTGATGGTAACACAATATGGTGAGTAGAACTAATGCAGCTGGTTTATAAATGGGATTATGGCTTAACAGAGTAGTCTAGGTATATAAATGTCAATTGAAATTGTGGTTAATAGTACAAATACAAAAATGCCCTTCTATGAACTAGAAGAAATGTACACCACTATTGCAAGGTGGTAAGAATGTGGAGAAGCATAGAAAAAATACAATTAATATAACGTGTATTATAGTTAACAGCAATACTATAATATTCTTGCATCAATGCCAAAGGTCTACTGTGTTAAAAATAGAGGGGTATGGAAAAAATATACCAACTGTATGCTATAGACCATAGTGGTAATAGGCTGATGATATTATCTCATAATCTGTAACAAATGTTTCACAACAATGTAGTATGTTGGTGGAGGGGTGTTGTATGGGAATTCCACATATGTGCATGATTGTTTTGTAAGTTCACAACTTCTGTAATAAAAATACATTAAAAAATGGTGCTCAAAGCTGTGAGTCATGAACTTAGAGGTATTTCTCAAACCCTTGAGATGGGTTGCCCCTGAGCTCTCTGAATTCCTGCTTACTCCTCCTTGTTTAAGCCAGCTGGAGGCCTGTGGGGTAGATGCAGACAGCATGGGAGCAGGGTGGAGTTAACCAGATGCTCCATCACCTAGTTCATGACCTTAACCTCATTCACCCTGCACTCTGGGTAGGAACCACATTTTCATTTGTTCTCCTTTGTATCCCTAGGGTCAGAAACAGGACCTGGCACAGAGTAACCACTCAATCAGAGATTACTGAATGAGTGAATGAATGAATGATCTATATGACTCAGATTTGACCACCTAGGTCCTCTGCTTAAAATCCTTCAGTGGCTCCCCATCACACATAGGTGAAGGTCAAACTCTTTAATGAGAACTTCCATGACCTGACCATACACCACCCTTCAGAAGACCTGAAGCACTTCTGTATCTCTGTTTCTGTGCTTGTACTGTTCCCTCTGCCTGGGAGGACCCCTCCTTTATCTGGCTGTGTTCAGGCATCAGGATTCCCTCACTTCCACCCAGCTTGGGAGTTTTGCCCATTTTCTGGGCTTCCTTGTCATTCTATCTAAACCCTTACCCTAGTGTTACACATGTTCATAAATTTATCTGTCTCCCCACTTTCGGTATGAGAAGTCTTTTATCTATATAGACTTACTGTCTAACACAAAACTGGGTACACCAGGGAATAAAAGAACCTACTGTATTACAATATGAATTTTTGCATTATGTAATAATAAGGCTAGATTTCTAAACCATAAATTAAAAGCCAGGGCAGTGCATACCTATGTCAGAAAGTTTGTGGTCTTGGGAGCTCAGGGAATTTGGCTGATTCCTGATTTCTCTCCCTTCCTTCCTTCTTCACATCAGTGAGGAAATGTCTCCTTTATGTTGCTTCACATCCCCTGGAATGGGAACCTTGAAGGATGGTGTGGTGTGATGCAGTAATTTCCAAATCCGTCAGAATCTCCTGGGAAACTTACAATTATAACTTCTTAGGTTATATCTTCCATTTCTAGTGAATCATTTTCTCCAGGGAGACCCCAGAGTTTCTGTGATGCTCCCCAGTGCTTCCAGCGGTCAGCCAGGTAGGACTAGGCCCCGTAGTTTCTCCTTGTCTGAGTTTCCCTGAGAGACTGACCAACTGAATCACCTTGGGATGGTCACTCCCCTCTTTAGTCTTTAACTTTGTTTTCCCTGCATTGAGAGAGTTCAATAGGATTGGTGTTTGTCGCTCTCCTTTCCTTAGTAATGTTAGCCCTCGGGTCACTTTCTAGATAGAGTCTAGGGAGTTGCAGAACCTCCCCCAGGCAGGACAACAGAGTGAGAGTGTGTAGAAAACAGTTCTGAGAAACAAAGTCAGAAAAAGCATGAGACCATTTCTGATTTCTAGGACTTGGAGGGAGAAGGATGCGGGTAAGCAGCATAAGTCAGCAAGAGAGGTTAAAGTAGTGAAGGGTTGGATCAGAGAAGAAGCTGGGTGTCCATATGTCTCAGACAGAAATTTAATTGTGCTTATCAATGAAACAGGCCATTGTCAGGATTTGTCCCATCTAATTCTTCTAAATGCAGGCAAATATAACCCTAAAAAAATCCTTAGAACCCATATGGATCTATCTTAGGACAGCTTCAGATTCAAAGATAGAAAATTTGAAGACCAAAAGTAAAGAAATAATTCCAATCTACATGTGTATCTTTGAGGTCCAAATCATAACACATGGCGCTATGTCTCTAAAACCCCTTGCCTCACTTTGCCAGCTCTCTCCCACCTCCACTGTTTAGGAGCTTTTCATTTTGGAAATTCCTCGTTTTCTACTGCACTGTCCTGATTCCACCCAACACCAAGCCTCTGCAGCTTTACTGTCTCTCTTGCATTCTCTTTCTTCTCCCAGTCTTCATGATGTGAAGTAACTTAACACTTCTCCCAGCTTCAGTTTGATTTTGGCTTTGCCCATTCCCAGATTCTCCACCTCCCAGAAGAGCATGGGACCTAATGCAGCAATGAAAACACATTCATTGATTATTCTTGCCCCTGTTGTAAATTATTAATTTTTTCTTCTCCTACACTGTTACCAAAAACCCATGGACACTAAGCTCAAGGGAACAATTGGGGGCATGTTTTTAAGGAACTAAAGCAGAGACTAACTCATGTCAGCATTTGGTACCAAATTTCCTGGAGTGAGGCTCACCTCAGAGGCCCTTCCTCTTGGTTCTCCAAACCTAGCTCAGCCGCAAGTCTTCCCTGGAAAATAGGTACATTTTCTACTCAAAGCCTTGGGCATGAAGCCTTCTTTTGCTCCAGATGAGGTCAGTTCCAAGGACTGTGGTACTAACTGCTTAGTAGCCCATCTCTGTTTGGCTAGGAATTCCTACCCTGGGTAAAGAAACACCCCGCCAAGGGGCTGCTCACCATCACGTAGCTATTTTATTAGATGGGTTGATAAATTGTGTAGGCATTTCTCTTATTGTAACATGCTTCTCTTCTTTAGCAGCGTTCAAACTGTGTACCCAGATCTGGGTGGTTCCTTCAAGCCCCTGAGCCCTAAACTACTGGTAAAGTTATAGTGCCCCAGTCAAGCTTACTTTGGAAATTTGCCAGATCATTCTGGCAATCATGAAGGTAGAGTTTTTTTAAAAGTGAAGAAATAAATTCAAAGTGTCACTGAAGGATCCCATGGTCAACATGGGAATGAGTTAAACAGCCCCTTATTAACAGACTGTCCTTATTTCAAAAGGTTCATTGGTTTATTAATGTGTCTTGTAAAAGCCATGCCTCATGTGGAGTAATGGGAAAAGGCGGAGAGCGGCAGCAGAAATAACACACATTTTCCATGTAAAAGGTTGGGCAGGTATGTGGTGTACATGGGCAAATGCAGATAAATAGCAGCCTAGCTGAAACCTCCTTGTCTGCCAAGGATCCTGACTGGCTCTCAAAGCATGTGTGTTCCTATGCCATGGCTCTATGGCCATGCCTAACACAGGCTCATATTTGAATTTCTCTTCGTTTAGTTGAATCCACCTCATAATTTTAACCCAGATTCATGTTTACAAGGAGTGCCTTTACATCCTCTCCCTAGCATAGACTGCTTTCTTCATACTGAGTTTTCCTGTTGGACTCTGCTTGGTTTGGACCTGCCCCTTCCCCTCACCCACATCCACCTGTCTTCTCCTGTCCCGACCATGAGCAGAACTTTATCTCCAGATTCATACAACCCAAGCCCTTGAGAGAAATCTCCTGATAGATCAGGCTTAAGGGGATCAACCCAGAGGAGCCAAGCACTAGTAATTCTTCACTTTCACTCTAAAGACCTCCACACTTCTCCTAAAGGCACCTTTTCTCCACCATACCTCAACCACTGGTTACAAAGCAAAACATTTGAACTCTCTTAGGATAACCACAATAGTTATTTGCCTGATCTCAACTTTGAGAATCTTGAGTTCTCCCAAATCAGTGCAGGACATAGATCTGGCCCTGAAGTATGGCACCTTTCTTCCACTGAATTCTCAACTAACATATCACAAGCATCTGGTGGCTTTCCAAGGAGCATAGATGAGAGCTCCTTGGAAAGCCACAAGCAAATCTTACCACTGTAGCTCACACAATAAGCAATTGCAATCATGAACCTCCCCATGTTGCTTGCTTAATTATTACCTAGGTCAAGTTGAAATACATTTGGTGGAAATTGAGCTGCCTTTCTTTGAGCTGAGGCACAAATGCTTTACTCTTCCCTGTTAATATTGTTTCTGGGGAAATCAAGCTGGCATATGTTTTCAGTAACCACCATTGAGATCATTTCTCTCTCTCTCTGGGGTAATTCTGGAAAAGAAAAGCATTCAAAATATTATATTTTCCATCCTCTAGCACATTCATGTCATGTAGCACCTACGATTTTAATGAGTGGTACTTGTGAGGATGTGAGTCATTACAGCAAAGCATTTAATTCCATTTTTCTCCAATGTGCTGATTTAATCCACCCTGCATTAAGGCAGAACTATAACGCACCTTCCTTGAATAGAGCTCCATGAGATAACACGGTGTGTCCGAATGACAGCAATTTTGCACATGTACATAGCCGCTTCCGGGCTGGAATCTCCAAGAGTTGCTTCACACGTGGTAATTGATGGCACCTCTGAGCGTTACATTAAACATTTAATTGAACAGTTAAATGTGGATTAATGAGGCCATTAATTAATACAGCGGGGAAGTCTGCAATTCTTATCTCCGGACCACAGAAAGGATTTCCCCATACCATGATGTGAAACTCCACCATGAAAATTCAAAACTGAAGCTGTTGAGAGTGGGATAAATAGCATGTGATGGGAGTAAGAAATAGCATAAGGCTGGCAGGAACGAGACCCAGAATTTGGAGACATGGGTTCAAGACCAGGCTTTACTACTCATTAGCTGTGTGACTTTGTGTAAGTCAGTTGATCTACTTGGGCCTTGGTTTCCTTAACTGAAAAATGAGGACTTGTACAACATTGTCTGTAAGAGTTCTTTTTTATAACCAATTTTCTGAGTCTGTGAATTTGACCCAATAGATTCTAAGTGTGGTCCAGTTACTCAGACCATTCACCTATCTGTCAACTTCTACTCACCCAATGTTTGGCTTAGAGCTCCAGCCCCTTCAATTACAGGCCACCATGGGGAGGGATGGGGGAAAGGGTTTGGATTTGCAAGTTCCACTTCCCACTCTGTTGTTAGAGGTGAAATTCTGGAAGTAAAAAAAAACATGTCCAGACCTCCAATTCCTCATCCTTAAAAGGCAGACATGATAATCTACTTCAAAGAGTTGTTTTGAGGACTACATGTAAGACTTTATGCAAAAGCCAAAAAGGGCTACTTATGTCAGCTGCTGATCTTGTTTGTATTCTTGTCACCCAGGACCCCCGGCAGTCCGTTCTGGACATCCTGGCAGTGCCTATGGCTGCTACCTCATGCCTCTACTTTCCCTCCCTTCTTTACCCCTTAACTTAATGCTCATTCTTGAGTTTCTATTTTTCTAGATACAAACTATTAAATATCAAGCCTTTGGGCATGGACAACTCTTCACTCACCAAACTATTATGAAGCCCTTTGATGACTTCGGTGGTGAGAATGAAACAGAAAGAAAAGTCTAAAGTTTCACGTGGCAGCATTGCCTCTCCCAATGCAAACCCAACCCACCAAGCTTCAATGTGCTCTTACCTTCCACCCACCCCATTCCAGAGGAGGGCTTTCAGGATTCTTCTTAGGTGAAAAGGAAAAAGCAAAAGGATTAAGTAGAGAAATTTTTGTGCTTGTTTTCCAAATCAGTATATTCTAGAGATGTTATTTAACTTTAAGTGAATTTCATAAACTTTCATAGATAGGTCATTTGAAATGGTTTTTACATGAATCTATGAGGCACAGAATTGAAAGATTAAATTATATTACTAAATATTCATTAATACATTACCTTTCTTTAAGTTCATATCATACATATATGGATTCTCTCTTAACAGAAATGTTTTATTTTTTGCTATATCATTTTTTCATGAGGTCAGGGACCTTGCCTGTTTTGTTCTTGCTCTACTCCCAGGCCTAGAACAGTCCCTGCACTTGATAGATGTTAGTTGGATAGATGTTAGTTGGATAAATGACTAAATAAATGAATAAATGAAAAGACCTAGTCTAGAATCAACAGCTGGTGGGCACCTCTCCCATGTACCCCTATGGCACCTCTGTACACTTTTCAATATTTGCATTTCCATCACTGTGTTATGATAGCCTGCTACCCAAAGCCAATGGGAGTGCCCTATTCATGTTTGAGATTCCTTGAGTGAGGGCTTCGGATCTGGCACATAAGGTGCTCCTACATGCTAATTCCTGACCCTTTCCCACTCCTCCTTTCTGCCTTTGTCCTCTGAGAAGAGGCCCTGGCACCCCTAGCCAAAGTCTGAGAGAACAGTACTCTCAAATACTAACAGAGAAATGAGCTCAGCTCCAGAGGAGGGAACTGTGTCATCATAGTCCACAGAGGACTGTGAATTCTTCACTTTTAAGCAAAATGGCAAAAAGAAATACAGGTCTTCAAATAAGCAATTTATTCTGTATCAGAAATCCATTTGCCTGGCCTACTTTTGCTGAACAGAAAAACCTCAGGTTCACTTAGTGAAACTCAATCTGAATATCTCTATCCTTTTTCCATACGGATTATTATCATATGGCCTCAAATATTAACACATCAGATTGGCTTGGCTATATTAAATAACACAAATCCTGTTCATTTGATAAGTATTTACTGGGCACTTACTATATGCCAGTTACTGCAATGAAGAATATACTTATGTATATAAATATATTTTTCTGTGTTTATACATATGTGCTTATATATATAAACCTATATATAAATTGATTCACTTTGGTGTGTGTGTGTGTGTGTGTGTGAGAGAGAGAGAGAGAGAGAGAGAGAGAGAGAGAGAGAGAGTGAGAGAGAGAAATTGAGTTAAGTATTAGATACTGACTATAGAGGAGCATAATTAGCAAATTTATCCAGTGCTTTTCTATTTAGCCTGCTAATCTTACCAGAAGTGGTTAATTTAAATGAGTGCTTCTGCTTTTATTAGGATAAATAAAAGCCAGTCAGCTCAGTCTTGGGAAACAAAGGAGTCAGTCTTAGAAACCAAACTTCACTGTGTTAAAAGCTCTAATCAAGGAAAACGTACAACAGAAGCGTTGTGAAGGGAACGCTCATTGTTCGTCTTTGTGAGCATAGACCAAGTTGGAATCTTCCCCATAGCACACGGCTTCAGTTCCCCACACCCACTGTGCAAACTTTGTCATCACTATCACTATTATTTCAGAGATCACCTATTTACCCCACAGCAAACATTCACCGGGGGTGCATTAGGTCTCAGATTGTGATGCAAGAATAGTAGGGATAACAAGTTCTTGTCTTAAAATTATCACAACATGTGATGGGCTGATGGAGAAATGTGGGAAGACTGCAAAGGAGAACTGAGCTCGGGGTGGAGGAAGAATCTCACTAAAGGCTGCCCAGAGGATGAAATGCTTAAACTAAGAGATGAGGAGCCATTGATCATGGTGGCCTCGGTGGGATCCCCTGGTGCAAGTGTCTACAGCACCTACACTGTGCAAGGTGCCAGAACAAGCATCATGGGTAATATAAAGATGGCTGAATCTTTAACCTGAAAGGCCACTTTCCCAAGGAAGTTTCCCTGGAATACCCTCCTCCCTATCCCCGGGCTCTCAAGCACCATACACTACCAGCCAAGACTAGATCTGGATCCTTCCCTTTTTCTTCCATCCTGGCACTTATCTGATTAGTGTGTTTCTCCCCAATAGAGTATATGCACCCTGAAAGCAGCGGCTAGGAACCTGCTGCTTCTCCCACTGCCTTGCTTTGCATCCACCTACCAGAAGGTGCTGAATGACTGGACGACCTCAGCCTAGTCTTAGCCTTAGGATGACAGCTTTGCTGGGAACTTTGCAAGGTTCACAAAATTGTGTTGTTGTTTCTTTTCAATATAGGACAATGTTTAGCCTGAGGGATCAATGTGTACTCAACGTACAAATATTTTTATTCATTGTGCTCTATGCTTTTCATTGCTTAACTCTTTGACCAAATAATGAGTAAAATTGCAGTAACTGCGGAAAAAGAAGAAAATAGAAAGGTTTTGGGTCTTCTAACTTATACTCCTAAATGTAACCTTTAATTCCAGCAGCTTGGCTTGTGTTCTCAGCTCAGAGCAGAGGCTGCTTGCATGAGCAGGGGCTCACATGTCTGCTTTTATAACCTCTTACTTCCCAGATGAGAGCTGGAGGGTCTGTCCAGAATCCTGAGCCCAGAGTAATAATTTGCTTCTGCTCAGCCCCCTTCAATTTCCTTGCAGGCAAGCCTTCTTGTCTCTGGGCCTAAGAAGTAAGATAGAGCACACATACAGGACGGAAGTACTAGCATGCGTCACGGGTGATTCTGAGGGTCAGGAGAGCCAACCCCAAGAAGGCTGAAGAATGCCTTGAGGTTTCTCAGTCAGAAGGCCTTGTCCTCCTCCTGTTTCTGGCCTCTTTGTTGCAGGGTTCTCAAACTGAAATGCCCATGTGGCCAGGCAGGTAAAGTTAGTAAATGGAGCTGGCCAGGTGGGACTATGGCAAACCCTGTGTGAAGAGGACAGTCGCTATGAGCTTCACACAAGAATTTGGGACCAGTGTTGCCAGAACTTCTGATTTTTCAAGAGAAAGCAGAAATCTGTTACCCCATTCTCAGGTTGTCAGCTTTTTAATTTCTGAAATGCCATTTCTCAATCATTAGGGAGAAAATGAAGATAAACAGAACGTTGTGGCCATCCTAAAGGCACATAAAGTCTTGGGTGAGAGATAAAGCTCATGCATAAAAAGATAAGTATGCATAGTAGCTTATGTTATCTAGTGTCATCTACAGAGAGTTGGTGTTAAGAAGTTTCATTAGCTGAGTTTGTTGAAGAGAATCCCTTCCCTTCTGTATCAAGAAACCTGACTGTTTCTGCCCCCAGAAAAGGAAACTTTGTGCCAATAGAATCTCTTTGCTGAGCCAGAGCTTGTCGAGTTGAGTTGCAATATGGTAAGAAGGCAAATGAAGGTGGCCCCATTGTACACACACCTGAGTTAAAATGAATACGTTAAAGCAACACTACTAGCCTGTCATTCTGTAGCCCTCCACCCTTTTTTCCTTCCTCTCATGGACACCAAGTCCCTGACTTCCAGTATAGCATTCTCTCTTCTCCACATAACTGTCTCTTAAGAAGGAGCAATTGGAATTATAAGGTAGTGGCAATATTTTAGATTTAAAGTCCCAATGCTTTATCAAACATGGCTGTCTTTGCTCGCACACGGTCATTCGGCAAGTCAATCTGTTCATCAGAGTTTCACTGTTTTGCCATCACTTCACCACCACAGTTACATGTGGGATTCTGGATCCTCTCCCTGCATCCCAGTCACTCTTCTTAGCTGCATGGCCTTGGGCAAGGTATGGAGCTTCCCTACCTTGTACTAGTACCTCCATAAAAAGGTACTAGTTCCTATTTCTGAGGTATTTTCAAGGATCCAATGCGATCATACCTGTAAACGTTACGTAAGTGAAAAACCTTACAGGTAATTTAACAGAATATATAAGAAAGAAGATTATGTGTAGGTCTGTGTGTGAAGCATGACCTGTGCCTGCCACCAAGAAGTGCTCAATTCAAGAGGGTCAATATCATTATTACCAAAGTGAGGCCCTAGAGTATTGTGCAAATAAGGTTACAGCTGCCTGATTTCTCATTTTCTGAAAATGGAGCAGGATAGTTTAGGCAAGCTCAAATTTAGCATTATGTGGCTGGTAGATGAGCTTTGACCAAGCTGTGGGAGAGTGTGCCAGTCCTGGCTATGGGTTGTAGGCCCAGCACTCATCAGGCAGCATTATGGGGCTGAGTTGGGGTACAGTGCATGGAGTCCCACTCTACCTCTGACCATGGGAGTTATCAGTAGGAAGGGGC
>PVKH010016766.1:0-15634 GCA_004027955.1 Chaetophractus vellerosus
TGAAAACCCCGTTCCACTACTGTCATCCTGGTGCCATTGCAAAATAGAAGGGGAGGGGCACTCCGTCCCCGACACCCCTATCACGCCTGGCTCCTGAGCTTGGGACCCCTGAAGGCTGCAGCAGCTCCCAGCCCCTGCAGTGAGTTCAAGGAAGCAAAACCCTCAGGCAGGAGCCCTGGAGCACCTGGCACCCCACAACCACCCCCTGGAAGAAGGGGTCCGCGTGGCTCCCAGAAGCAGGCTCAGCTCCAGGTCAGAGACAGAGGGCGGAGTCTGCCCTGCCCCCAGCCCCGGGAGCCCTCAGGAGGCGCTGAGCACCGCGGGTCCCCAGGGCTGGCCGTGGGGGGGAGGGGTCCTTCTTGGTTCCCAGAAGCAGGGGCTGGCCCTCCTCAGGGACAAGCCCCCAAGCCTGTTAGGTCCTGACCCCTCCTGCCCCCATGACCTTGAGATAGTCACTCCTGGGAAGAAAGTAGGAGGCTGCGCCAGACCTTGCTCCCAGCTCCAGGGGCAGAGGGAGCTGCTGGAGCTTGAGGAGGGGGCGCCTGAGGCCTGGAGCACGGGAGCTGCCTGCACCCTGGGGCTCTCGTGCCAGGGAGGACCTAAAGGATGGGTCCTTCAAGTAAATGGAAGTCACAGGAAGTTCAGAACAGAAAATATCCAGTGAATAGAATATCGTTCTCATTCTCTCCAAAAGGAAAGCTCAGGACAATATGGCATTTCCATTGTTGTAGAAACAGTCATTTTTTAAAAAGAATCTCTCATAAGTATTAAAATCACTTACTGTATGTCTCAGAAATCTAATTGCTATAATTAAGCCTAATGACCATGAGTCATCTCTGCAGAAATAAACGGGAAAGCATGCTTTTGCTGTGAAAAGCAGTGTAGGAAGCAAACCAGGGCCAGTCGGTGATGCCCTTCAAACTCCTCGTCCAAACGCTTGATGATCAGGACTAAATGAAATACAGGACGGAGCGATAAAAACCACTCATCAGAGATGAACTGACAGGGGAGCCATGTGGCTGGGGCAGTTGGACGCCCGCCTCCCTGGTGGGAGGTCCCGGGTTCGGTTTCCAGTGCCTCCTGAGGAAGACGAGAAGACAACAAGCAGACGATGAGGGAGCCATCCTGGGGTGGGGGGGAATAAAAATTTTTTAAAAAATGAACCTGCATAGAGTGGAGGCAGGATCCCTTTTACAGAGCAAAATGTCCCTGTCCAGGGGCTGATGACTATTCAAGCTTCTGCCCTTCCCAGGAAAGAGAAAAGCAGCCTCATCAGGCCATCCGGGGGCAAAGAGGAAGAGCAGTTGTAAACAGCACGGATTTTCCTAGACGGCAGCCACGGGGTACGGTCGACACAGATGCCCTTCCAGTTTCTAGCTCCTGGAAGTCCTGCTGCGTCACGTCAAACTGTCGCCCAGCCACGGAGAAAGAAGGCAACCAGGTCTCCAAAAATAGCCCAAACAGCTGCAGCAATTTAATATCAGGGAACAGAAACATGGGGTCAGACATGGGTTGAAATCCTTAGGAATTTTGCTACTGGGGCAAATATTTTTCTGACCCTGATTTTCCAGAGATTTTGGAATGTGGGCATATGAATCTCCACTTCCCCAGTTTTCCATGTGGATTAAATGAGTGCATCTAGTGAGTGCATTTGTATGGGGGTAGATAAGTCTCTGAGCAGAATTGACCAGCCCCCTGCCCAAACCCCAGGACCCTGCGTTGGGATGGCCCTGACGCAGACTGGATGGCAGGCAGGAACGAAGGGTCTGCACGGTCCACCCTCCAGAAGCTGCTCTGTCTGTGGAGCCAGAAAAGATCAGCAGCCAGGAGTCCAGCAGCCTCTGCTCCTCAGCAGCCCTCGGCTGTTTCTGAACTGGCAGAAGAATAAATAGCTGCCATATTAGACCCATTCCCGCCGCAGCTGGAACGACCCAGTTCTCGCCGGAGCAGCCTCATTGTGCAAGTGGGCAGCGGCACGTCACGGGCGGGTTGTGGCTCTGCCCAGGAGAAGGGAGACCTGCCAGTGCAGCAGCTTTATAATAGGCAAACAGACCGGCTCCTTCCGGGAGCAGAGATGCCTCCTTTCTGCACAGGTGTGGCTAGAAGCCCACCCCAGGTCCTTACTCCAGAGTCACTGCGCAGGTCAGGAGCTGACATGAGCTATCACCTGTGCAGCAGTGGAAAAGGCTGCATCACAATGCCTCTGCCCTTGGCATCCCATTCAGGCATCCATTCATTCTTTTTTATTTCCTTTATTGGCAAATTGTCATATAAATTTAAAGACTGTGGCTGACCCATCCTAGGATCTGGGGAATAATTAGCCTTATTCCGAGCACCTTCTATACTTTCCTAACAAATTTAAAAAGCAGGAACCAAAAGGAACAAACTTTTCAGGTAATGTGAAATTTTGCAACCCAAAACATAGCTCGAGAATATTTATAGGAATTCAAAAATGTCCAGCACCCAAAAAACTAAGACAAAATTTCACAATTTCTGGCAGCTGATAAATTACCAGATACCCAAAGAATCAAGAAAACACAATAATAATGAGGAGACACATCAACCAATCAAAACTGATGGAGAACTAACCCAGATATTAGAATTTACAGACAAGAATGTTAAAAACAGTTATTATGGTTGTATACCATAGCTACAAAAAGTTAGGAAGAGACATAGAAGACATTTTAAAAGTCTCAAATTCACCTTCAAGATATGAAAATTACAATGTGTGAGTCAAAAATCTATACTGTATGGCATTAACAGAAGTTTAGCCACTACAGAGGAAAAATTAGTAAACTTGAAAATGTAACATCAGAAACTATCAACAATGAAATGCACAGATAAAAGAATTTTCAAAGTACACAAGTGATTCATAAAACAAATTCAAGTGACTTAATGTATGTATAATTAGACTTCTTGTAGGGGTTGGGGCAGAAAGAATATTTTAAGGAATAATGGCCCAAATGTTGCCAAGTTATATTTTAAACCCACAGATCCAGAGGCTCAATAAAGCATAAGCACAAGAACCGTGAGGAAAATTATACCAAGATACATCATAATTATTTTTAAACCAGTGATAAGGAAAAAAAACCTTAAAAGGAACCAGAAGCAAAATACATGATACACATAGAGGAACTGAGATAAAATGACAGCTTATTTCTTATCTGAGACAATGCAAGCAAGAAGACACTGGAGCAACAAATTTAAGGTACTAAAAGAAAAAAAAAGACCTAGAATTCTATTCACCCAAAATATCTTTCAAAAATGAAGGCAAAATTAAGGATTTTTTAGACATTCAAAATCTGAATGCATTCATTACTTTAAACCTATATAACTATAAATTTTAAAGGAAGTTCTTTCCAGATGGAAAAATGAATCTACATAAAAGAATGAAGAGCAAGCAGAAATGGCAACTCCATTGATAAATATTAAAAATTTTGTTCTTATTTAACGGTCTTTTAAAGATAAGTGTTTAAATAAAATAATAACAATGCATTGTGGGGCTTATAAAATATGTTTAGTAGGGCAACAATAACACAGGGGCTGGGAGGGGAGAAATTGAGGTACACTACTGTAAAGTTCTTATAGTACATATGAAATGATATAATATTATTTTAAGGCAGACTGTGATAATTTAAACAACCACTAAATTAACACAACAAAGAGTTATAAGTAATGAGCCAGCAAAGGAGATAAATAGAATCATAAAAAATATTAAATTATATCCAAAAGAGTAGAAAGAGGAAGAATGAAACAAAGAAGAGATGAGAAAATTAAAAATAAAGAGCAGGGTGATGATTCAAATGTGACCATATAAATTTTGCATTAAGTATAAATGGGGGAAGCAGGTATGGCTCAGGTGACTGGGCTCCCACCTACTACATGGGAGGTCACTGGTTTGGATCCCAGTGCCTCCTAAAGGAGACAGCAAGCTGGCACGATGGGCAGGTGCGGCGAGCTGACACAACAAGAGACACAAGAAGAAAAACCATACTGAGAGACATAGCAATGCAGGGAGCAGAGGTTCCCAGTGCCTCCTAAAGAAGATAGTGAGCTGACACAATGGGCAAGTGTGGCAAGCTGATGCCACATGATGACACAGCAAAAGACTCAGGGAGGAAAAACATAATGAGAGACACAACAAAGCAGGGAACAGGGGTAGCTCAAGCAATTAGGCACCTCCCACCCACATCAGAGGTCCCAGGTTTGGCTCCCAGTGCCTCCTAAAGAAACAAAAGATGAACAGATACAGCAAGTAGGTAGGGAGAAATAAATAAATAAAATAAATCTTAAAAAAATAAAGTATAAATGGCCTAAACATTCCAATTAGACAGCACAGATTGCTAGAGTACATTAAAAACAAGACCAAAATAAATATTCACTGATTGCAAGAAACACCTTGAGTAAATAGCCACAAATAGTTTAAAAGCAAAAAGGGGGAAATATATACTACACTAACATTGTTTAAAAGAATGATATAATGGATATATTTATTTTAGACAAAGTAGATTTCAGAGCAAAAAAATATTAGCAGGGATAAAGAAGGCCATTTCATAACGACTAAGGACTTAGTTCATCAAGAGGACATAACAATCCTAAACATTTATGACTCAAATAACAAAGATTTAAAATACGTGAAGCAAATACTGAAAGAATTACAATGAGAAATAAACATAACCACAATTATATTTGGCGATTTCAATACCCCTTTCTCAGTAGCTCATGGAATAAATAGGAAAAGAAAACCTGTAAGCCTATAGGGGATTCAAACAACCTGTCTTGATTGACATTTATAGACATGCCACCCAACAACAATACAATACACATTCTTCTCAAATGCACACAAAGCAATTACCAATATAGAGCATATTCTGTGCCATAAAAGAAGCTTCTATAAACTCAAAAGGATTTAAGTCAAACAAAATTTTTCTCTAAATTATAAATCAACAACAGAAAGATATCCAAAAAATCCTCACATATTTGGAGGCTAAATAACATGCTTCTAAATAACCAACCCATGCATCAAAGAGGAAATCAAAGAAGGGGATAAGAAAGTATTTTGAATGGAATTAAAATAAAATCACAACATTTCAAATCAGTGAGATGCAGCTAAAGCCATGCTTAGAGGGACATATATAGCTATTCCCTTATCAAAGAAGAAAGGTTTCAATTCAAGGACCTTAACTTCCACCTTAAGAAACTACAAAAATAAGGACAAATTAAACACAACATAAGCAGAAAGAAAGAAAACAATCAATATCTCAGTCCAAATCAATTAAGTAGAAAACAGAAAATAGTCATTGAACCTAAAAGATGGTTCTTTAAGAAGATTAATAATATGAATAAATGTCTAGAGCAGCCACTCAAACCAAAAGGAGAATGGAAGAGGTGACATCACATAGGGAAAATGCAAACACCCGGATAGGGCATTATGGCAATCCCACAAGTCTATACAGTGGAGGATGAGTTGTTGATCTCAATCTGGGGCAGCATGGGGTCCTAAAGGATGCTGCAGCAGAGGCAATGCTATTCTTCACTCCACATGTCCTCTTCCTGTGCGCATAGAAAAGCCACATTCCACAGCCTTGCTTGATTACAGTTAGATTTGGGTCATGATCTGAGTTCTGGCCAAGAAACTGTGGGTTGAAGTGATGTGTGCAATGTCAAGCTTTGACCTTCAAAAGCATCCTTCATCATCCCGCAGCTCTCTCCGCCCTTCTTCAACTCTGGAAGCTATAGGATGGAAGGAGACATGGAACACTGAGTTGCCATGCAGAGAGGCATTTCCAAGAGAGGCTCCCAGCCTGAAAAGGGCTTTAACCCCCATCTGACTGCACTAGCCCATGACATGAGGGAGATACCAACTGCTTCTTTCTAGTAAGCTACAGAGAGGGTGCAGGGTTGTTATTTCAGCAGCCAGAAGCATTTACCTGACCTGGGATGCTTCCATGACATAATGAAAATATGTGAGATTGGCTTAGAGTTCAGGCAGCTATTTGTGATATACCTAATATCAGAAGCTGAAAAGGTGATTTTATGTACTAAGCAGTGGGCGAATTTTTAGAACTGTTACCTTCACTAACTTTAAGTCCATCTCCACATGCCTACCAAGTCTCTATTTCCAGAGAAAGAAGGTGGGAAGTGATGTCAATTGTGCATGCTGACAACTTTTGGAAGCATATAGCAAAGATGATATGAAAGAGGTAATTCAGGAAAGAAATAAATGAGATAGAGAGACTCCAGAAGTTCAAGGGCTTGTAGAGTTTGTAAATCTGACTTCTTCTAGAAGATAGAATTTTAAAAATTTGAACTATGAAGATCAAGCATTTTCAGTTTAATAAGGTAAGGCATGAAAGGTGAGAGTGAGTGGCTTCCAGAAAAACTTATCAGTTGAATAAAATGACTCAGATGTAGATGCTATTGAGATTGTGGCCTTCCCACTAATAATTCCAAGGCCCCATGAGATTCACCATTAAGCCGAGACAGAGGCTTGGGGCGAGAGAAAGAGCCAGTACCACTCAGACACTGCTTGGAGACCAGCCAAGGAGACTGTGTGCTTGCAACAGGCTGACTTAGGAGAGAAATAAACTGCTACTGTGCTAAGCCTCTGAGATTTGGGAGTTGTTCATTAAAGAAGTTGCAAAAGTTACTCTAAGACAGAAGCAGAGGAGTGTGACAGACCAAAAGAAAACAAAACAACAAAATAGAGGGACAAGGAGGCATTTGAGGCATGGATTAGCTTGGGGATTACACTTGGGGGGCTGAAGAGGAGACTGCTTGGGGCCAGGAGATGAGGAGGAAAACTGGCATTTAGTGAGCACCTGCTGTGTGCCAGGTGTGTGCTTCACATTCAGCATTCTATATGGAAACAGCATAATGAGAGTGAAAGTGAGCCATTTTATGCAAATGAGGAACCTGCTGTTTAGAGACACAAAGTACAGACTTATTAACTAGGGTTCAGTCACGTTTAAGTTCAACCCATTCCCTGTCCATTGTGCTAAGGTAGAAAGGATGGGCTCAATACATCCTCTATCTGTAGTTAAGGAAGTATAATTCTTAAAATTATTTAAATAGACTTTTTTTAGATAATAGACTACCTTTTAGCAGTCTTAGATTTACCAAAAAAAAATGGAAGTTCCCATAAACCCCACGCCCAATTTTCTCCATTGTTAGCATCTTACATTAGTTTGGTGTATTTGGCATAACTCATGAGCCAACATTGATATGTTACCATTAACTAAAGGCGATACTTTCTCCAGATTTACTTAGTTTTCACCTAACGTCCCACCTTACATTCAGTAGTCATGTCCCCTTAGGCTACTCTTAGCTGTGGCAGTTTCTCAGACTTTCCCTGTTTTTGATGACCTTGACAGTTTTTAAGAGAACCGTTCAAGCATCTTACTGGAAGTCCCTTACTTTGGGTTTCTCTGGTGTTTTGTTCATGATGAGACTGGGGTTATGGGGTTGGGGGAGGAAATCCACAAGGTGGAGTGCCCTTCTCATCATATCATATCACGGGCATCTACTTGAACTGGCTGCGGTGTTTGTTAGGTTTCTCTGCTCTGAGGTCTACCTTTCCCCTCCCCTTTCCATACTTTCCTGTTTGGAAAGATGTCACTGTGTGCAGCCCGCTCTCAGGGGGGAGGTGGTTTTGTTGCTTTTCCTTGAGGGTGGGGTTTCTGCATAAATTATTTGGAATTCTGCACAGGGGGGAGTCTGTCTCTTCACCATTTATTTATTTTTACAGTCACTTATTTCTGTTGGTATGGACTCATTTTATACTTTGGGTTATAATCCAAGCCCATGTTATTTATTACATTCCTCAAATTATTCTAAGTTTGGCCGTTGGGAACAATGTTGGTTGGCTCCATGTCCCTTTGAAATGCCCCATCAACGTGTTTGCAATTTGCTTACTTTATGGAACCACAGTGCTCCAGGCTCATCTTGTATATTCCTTCCTCCAGTGCAAGAATCAGCCATTTCTCCAAGGAACCTTGGTTCCTTTTATAGGAGAATGGGATTAGAAACCAAGATTGGCATTGGGTGTGCTCATTGCTACTTGTTGTCCTTTCTCTTAAGCCCTCTCAGCTGACAGAGCCAGGAAATATATATTTGCCCACTCACCTGTGAGTACACATATAGCTGTAAATATTTTTATTTGTAACCGTCTATATCATATTAAACTAAAATTGAGTTTGTACCAATATCTCCAACTCTAATCCATTATCAAGTGAATGTTTCTAGCCTCTTCCCGTTGTTCACCTGCAAATTCCCAATGCAAGAGTGAGAAACCTGTCACCTACCATATGCCATCCATTTTTTGACTAATTTTAGTGTGCATCTGGATTGTTAACCATTGCCCCTCTTGGGAGGGAAGATGTATCAACGAGAGCAGAGTTTTTATGCACACTTCCCTTGACCTTTAGTCTTAAAAACTCCACTCATTTCCAAAGTTACTTAGATCAGGAGCTTTCCCTCTCCAGCCCCTTCTATAAGGATGGTTCGTACATTTGTAATAGACAGAGTATTTTGTCTCCTACATTCTTTTCTGACATCCTACAACCTCCTAAATTATGGTTTTAAATTTTCATACATTAAGATTCCTCTTTGTACTGAGAATTTCTATGACTTTTGACAGATGCACAATATTATCTATCCACAGAATCTATCATTTATCATACAGACGTGCATATCATGCATATCATTTTATCATATATACAGAAATCATAGAGAATAGCTTCACCATCCTAAATTTGCCCTGTGTTTCACCTATTCAACCTTTACCTTTTCCCCCCGAAACCCTGGCAACCACTGATCTTTTTACTCTCTCTGATTTTGCACTTTGCTGTCAGGTAATTGCAATCCTTCCATAGATAGCCTATTCAGACTAGCTTCTTTCATTTAATAATATGCATTTAAAGCTGCTCCATGTATTTTACTAGCTTGATACATTGTTTTTTATTGCATAATGATATCCCATTGTGTGGATGGGCCGTGGTTCATTTATCCATTCACCTGTTGAGGGACGTCTTTGTTGCTTCCAGTTTTGTTTGATTATGAACAAAGCTGCATAAACACTCATGTCCAGGTTTTAGTGTGGACGGAAGTTTTCAATCATTTGGGTGAATGTCCAGGAGTGTGGTTGCTGGATCATACGGCAAGCCTATGTTTAGCTTTGTAAGAGACTGCCAGGCAGTCCTCCAAAGCTGCTGGACCATTTCGCGTTCCCACCATCAGCAAATGAGAGTTCCTGTTGCCCCTCATCCTTACTGGCACGTGGCATTGCCAGTTTTGGATTTTTGTGTGTCTCGTTGATGTTTTAACTTGAAGTTCCCTAGTGATGAGTGGGAAACTTGCTTGGTATCTGTATAACTGGGTGCTCAGATCTTTTGCTCATTATTTGATTAGGTCACTTCTTTCCTAATGGTGGAGTCTAAAAAATCTTTGTTTATTTTAGAAACAAGTCATTTATCAGATAAATAAATTGCACATACTAGTCTTTTCATAGTGACAGTACCCTTTGCAGAGCAGGATTTTATAGTTTTAATAATGACCAACTTATCAAGTTTTTCCTTTGTAGAACATGCTTTTGTTTTTGTGCCTAAAATCTTTTTGTCAGATTGAAGTTCACCTAGATTTTCTATTCTTCCTTCCAGAAATTTTATAGTTCTCAGTTTTATATTCAGGTCTATGTTCTATACTTAGTTACTTTTTGTGAAAGGTATGTGTTGAGAATCTTTTTTTTTTTTTTTTTTCATTTTCTTCCAGCACCATTTGGTGAAAAGACTATCCTTTCTCTATTCACCTTTCAGCTTGGGCAGTTTTTATTGACTTATCTTCCATTTCACTTTCTTTGCCTGTGTCCAGTGTACTTGTAAGCCCTTCAAAGTCACTCTTCATTTCCACTACAGCCTTTTTGATTTCTAGCGTTTCCTTTGGATTATTTCTTGTAGTTTCCATCTCTTTGCTTCTACTACCCAGCTGTTCTTTCCTTGTCCACATTTTCCATTGGAGCCCTTACCATATGAGTTATCATAACTTTAAATATTACCTCTGAAAATTCCAAGAAGAGTATCATATCTGAGTCTGGCTCCGATCCTTGCTTTTGCTTGCATTGAACGTGCCTCATAATTTTTGGTTGAAACCTGGGCATAGTGTCAATCAGGTAATGGAAGCTGAGATGAAAGCCTTTAGAGTGAGGTCTTATGTGGCCCTCGCTAGAAGCGGGCTGTGTTTAATGTTTCACATAATTGTGGAGACTCCGCATCCCCACCGTGTCCGCGTTTCTGTCCCGCCTGCTGGAGTTGGGATTCCCTAAGAGCTCCTTCTTGGGCAATGTTTGCCCTGTGGTTTTTAGGCTGATCCCTGCAGGTACAGCGGCAAAGCCCAGGGGAGCGGAGGTACCTAGAACCTCAGCCCTCGGTGCACCCGTGTCCCTGGCCTGTGACCCTCGCAGATGTTTCTCAGCTTTGCTTTCCACCCCCATCGGTGAGGCAGGAAGAACTGGCCAGCAGCCTAGGGAGACGGGGCCCGGGCATGCCCTTGTCCGGGAGCACAGGCCTTCACTGTGCAGAATGCTCCGGGCGTATTCCACAATGGTTACTCCCCTGACCGGGGTCCTTCACTCTCCACCCTGAGCGCCCAGTGGGGTTCCTGGAGGTAAAACCCACCAAAGTGTGGAGCCCCCGAAGGTGAGCCCCAGGATTTTCTCACACTCAGGCTGGGTCTCTAGCGTTTTGCCAAAATCACTCTTTCTGCAAGTGTGTGTTTCTATCAGCTTCTGCTCCAGGTGAGCTCTGATGCTCTACTTTCTGGGCTTTCCAGATTTGGGGAGGGCAGGTCGCCCCGCAAATTCTCTGATGGGTTCAAGAAATGTTGCTTTTCAGTTTGTTCAGCGTTTTTCTTGATACGAGGCTGAGAGTGACAACTTCTAAGCTCTTTACATGTTGGAGCTGAAATGGAAGTCCCTAAATAGATATTTTATTTTAGAATAGTTTTAGATTTACAGAAAAGTTACAAAGACAGTACAAAGAGTTCCCATCCACACCCACACCCAATTTCCCCTATTGTTAACGTCTTACATGACAACGGCACATTTGTCACAACTAAGGAACCAATACTGATACATTGTATTAACTATGTCCATGCATATGTATATATACACATATACATATACACACAGAGACAGAGAGAGGAAGTGCAGGGGGCGGATGAAGGCAAATAGGGCCAGGCAAGACGTCTACACACAAGGGAAGAGCCAGCGATGATCAGCAAGCAGGGGCAGGGGCAGGGACAAGTGAAGGTCCAGAGCTGAGAGAGATTTCTCCTGTCCCAACGCAGAGTCCACACACTCTGTTTCATTCATTCATTCAACACAAAGTTTCTTGGGACTTTAATGGGTACCCAATACTGTGCTGGTACTAAGGTACTAAGGCAGGACACATCTCACCACGGAGTTTACAGGCGAGAGAAAGCAATGGGCATCTCAGCACCGATCACACAGCATGTGGCAGTATGACTTTGCTATGAGAGTTACACCAGGGACTCTGCCTTAGTCTGGGGGCATGAGGGTGACTTTCCTGGGCTGGAGCTGAGATACAAAAGATGGATGCTGGCAGCCTACTCCAAAGCAGGGAGGAGGGAGGCGGGACAAGGGAGTGTTCCAGAAAGAGGGATCGACCTGTACAGATAGCCTGAGGCAGCACAGAGTGTACCTTCTTAGAGGAACTGAAGGAGAACACTGTGGCTGAGCTCTGGTGATAAGTAAGATTGGAGCAAGATGAGGCAGCAGCCAGATATTGCAGATAATGCAGGGTTATTTTACAAGGCAGCTGGAGCAAGGAGGTATGGAATCGGCTCTTAAGATCAAGGAGGAGATGAATGGGTAGAGAGGAGAAGAGGAGGGGGTGAAGGAGACAAGGAAGAAGATTCTTAGTGGAACCCAGAGGCCAATTTGAAAATTGGGGACAGGCAGACAAAATAATCTAAGGGAAAACTCATAAATGGGGCACAGAAGGAGCTAGTGTGAGAAGAGAAAGTGGGTGCAAAGACTTGCTGGGGCTCAGGCTAAGGCAGTGGCGAGAAGATGAGGCAGAGGACTACGTATTGAGAGTGAAATCTAAGGTAGAGCTCATTCATTCATTCACTTATCCATCCATTCATTCATCCATTCTTCTAATATTTACTAAAGCTTAATTATTTTCTGGGCAGATGCTCAGGTCACAATATTTCATTCGTTCCTCAAATACGGAGGGCTTTCAGTGCCAGAATGAAGAATCTGATGGTAATCCAGAGGACAATGAGTCCAATTCAGGTATCTAGGAAAGCACGGAGGAAACAAATTAACCAAACTCGAAGGTACCCTCCAAGTGACGGAGCTCTGGTCAGTCTAGCTGGTTACGGTGTTTCCACGTGTAACACAGTGCCCAGCACATAGCAGGTTCCCGAGGACTCGATGGCTTAAGGAACCCTCGGAAGTGTGGTGTGGAAGGGTAGGTGCCCAGGTGGGAGTGTTGGGAGTGGAGAGAAGCCCGTGGAGCACTGGGCCACCAGGTACAGGGAGATGCCTTGGGAAGCCGCTCCAGGGTCCTGGGAGTTAGGAGAGGCTGCCAGCAGCAGAGCAGCGAGGATGGCAGAGTGGACAGTCATGGACAACTGCCTTAGCTCAGCTTTCCTAAGAACACACCCTACGTCTAGGTCCCACGTGCAAGTGATTCATGAAGAATGTGTTCCCACGAGACCTTGGGGGAGTGGAGGATAAGGGACAGGAAGAGGTGGAAGCCAAGCCAGTTTGTGATTTCAGCAGGGGAACTCTGGAATGACCCCAGGGGAGGGAGCCGGGCCTTCTTAACCTGACCCCTGGTGGTCCTCAGCTAAGGGCCACTCGGGGAGGGGCCTTGTGTGTGCAGGCAAAAGGCAGCGCAGTCGCCCCGGGGCCACCCTCCAAAGATGCGCGGAGGGTTGGGAGCTGCCCAGAGCTCGAACTTCTCTCCCTGCCGTGCCCACCCTTCTCTCCTGCTCAGAGCCTAGAGTAAGCACAGAAGAGGAGGCACCTGGGGACCAGACTCGGCCAGTGCCAGATGGTGGCGACGACGTCAGGGTGAGGCCCGGGGTTGCAGGGAGATGGACACATGCCCTCCCGGTCCTGAAGAAATCTGCTCACTACCCTCCTGGCTGACGCGAGAGCTGCCTGGTACCGCGCCAACACATTCCTGTTGCACTTTCTTACCGATTTAGCCCAAACCACCAACCTCAATTGTTTGCAAGCAAGAACTGCAGTTAATACAAGTCCCGACGCCGCCAGCTTACGATGGTGGAGAGAACTAGATCACCGCCACGAGCGGCCGGTGGAAAGGCAGCCGTGGGTCACACCAGATAGCAGTGAGTGTCAACACAGCTGCGGGGTGCGTGCACATGTGTGCGTGCAAGCGTGTGTGTATGTGCACAAATGCACATGTACATGTGTGTATGCTTTAATGGGTACTTACCTTTTTAAACAAGTACTTTATTTTTCCCCCCTCCCCTTGCTGTGGCGATGCGCCGAGTCAGCTTCACCAGTGAGTGGCGGCTTTGCCCGCTCGTGGGCGGCCTGCCCCACTTGCGGGCGGCTCTGCTCTGCTCTGCCCGTGGCGGCTTTGCCCTGCCTGTGGTGGCTTTGCCCTGCCCGTGGTGGCTTTGCCCTGCCCACGGCGGCTCTGTCCCACCCACAGCGGCTTTGCCTTCTCAAGGCAGTCCTGCCTGCCCCGGGGACTGAACCCAGGGCCTCCCATGCGGTAAACCGGCACCCTACCACTGGGCTATACAGCCGGCCCCTTAAATAAGTACTTTAATCGGCAAACCTGACTCCCCTTTTGAGGTCCCTGCTCTTTGGGGCTTCCTCTCTAGCAACACACTTCCTCTTGGGGTGAGGAGCCTGGCTTTCATTTTTCAGGATGCCACATGCTCTGCTGTCCCTGGCAGTGTCCATTAGCACCTTGGGTGCTTTAGGGCCTATTTAACTCTGATGATTCCATGGCTGAGTGTCCAAGGCCAGGGAAGATCTGTCATTGTTTTGGAATAGAAAACCAGGGAATTTCTGCTTCGTAGGCAAATCCCTGCAGGGTTCTCCATACTCTAGTTCTCGCATTGGGATTCTCTCTGTGTCCTGTCTTGGGGCAATTTCAAAGGACGCCCCAGAGTGAGAAAGCCACGTAACTGTGCCTCATGCTCCCACAGCATCCCAGCTGTGCTTTGCCTTTCTTTTCCCCAAAAGTGAAAACATCCCCTTATCAGACAGCTGTTCACAAGTCGGCAGAACAGGAGATGTTGGGGTCCCAGAGCAGCTGGGTTTTTTCACTCCAATCTTCTCTCTGCCTGTGCTACCTGCCTCCCTGCCTTAGAGCAAATAATTTTAGCTAGGGTAAAAAACCAAACCATTGCCTTCAGACTCTGTGAGGCACATGTTTTCCATACTTTCAGCATTTTTCTCAGGCTTCAATCAAGAAAGCTGTGTCTTGGCAATTTGGCAGTTTCCTCTCTCCCTCTTTCACACCGCCCAAGCCTGGCTCCGCATTCAGGGTCTCGCTGAACCCCATCCTAATGTCCGGAAGTTTTCCTGCACGCCACAGCAGCAGAGAACACCTTTCATTCCCATGTCAGCTGCTGCTTTTCACCCACAGGGGTCCCAGTCGCCGGGCCTCAGCCCGCACCCCACTTCGAGGCATTGTCCGCACGGCGTGGCGCCCCTCGTTTCGCCCCAGCTCTGAGCTCGGCCACATCAGCGGTCTCTGATGGCGGACAACAGGAGCTGATTCTGCACAACCTTCACCCAAAGCCCACGCCCCAGACGATAATTCAAGATGCTCAGAAACGACGGGTCGTCTAGGGAGCGAGACTTGGACAAAGGCAGGATGCAGGCGCCTCCAGGGGTCTTGGGGGGTCCACTCGGCCAGCCCTGCAGGGAGGGATCAGGCACAGCCTTGCGTTCTTGTCCCGAGACCCCTCTGCTGGAGGTCCCAGCTCCCGAGAAGGAGCGGATTCGATATCAATTTCCAGTCCAAGTAGACTGCACCCATGGGAGGAGGTGACTGTGAAACCAACACCCTGAGGTGACCACACAAGGGCACTGTCCCCTGCTGGCCAAAGCGCGTCCGCTCTGGGGTCCCAGGGTCTGCGATGTGCCCGTCATTGCTGGTGGCTCGGGAGAACATTCTAGCTAATCCTGGCGCCGTGCCCTGGCTTCCCCCAGTGGAGCCCGTCAGAGCCCTCGGCCCCCAAGTGGCCCAGGCAGACTGGACCTGTGAGCCACCGAGGGCAGCGTGGGCAGCTCGGCCTGGGGGCCAATGCCCCGTGCAGGCAGAGTCACCACTGAACCCCTGGTTCCACAAGGCCCCAGCATGGCACCAGGAGCAAAGTGTCCCATACTCCTGTGGGCCCGTGGACTCAAGGCCAAGGTGTCCTCTTGTCTCAGTGGCCAACAGGAGCTCCAAGTCAAATGCCCAGTCACAGTCTAGGGTACAGGGTCAATAACTCCTCTCTGGCAAGGAGGTGAGGCCGGCGTCCCCTGCCCTGTGCTGCGGAGGTGAGGCCGGCGTCCCCTGTCCTGTGCTGCAGAGGTGAGGCCGGCGTCCCCTGCCCTGTGGCGAGGAGGTGAGGC